>QLOY01002817.1:0-10078 GCA_003313965.1 Megacollybia marginata
CCGAGTGTGTAATTATGTCATGATTTAGCCAAGTGAGTAAGGTGTAACATTTTGTTAATACACTTGTAAAGGCTCTTGCCAAAGGCATCAGCTAGTTCATCAGTGCTCAGCCCCAGAGAAAAGTGCCTAGGTTATCCTAGGTTTTCGTAGTTAGAAACCAAAGAAATGTAGATTTGTCCGATTTAACTACAGATCATCTATTTTAGATATTTTGTCTTAGTTTTCCTTCCAATAGAGACCATGCAAAGATGATGAATTGCAAAAAACTGCACAAAACATACGGAAAACTATGCAGAAAACAATGCAAATGGTCTGTTCACTCAATTCACTCCCATGCGCCCCCTGTCGCCAGACCCACCGCCGGACCCAATCGTCATGCTGTTGCTGCCCCTACCGCCGTTCCTGTGCGTCCCCTGTTGCCGGACCCACCACCATTCCCAATTGTCCTGTTGTTGCAGCCCCTACCGCCATTCCTAATCCTCCTGCTGTTGACGTTGCCGTTACCACTGCCACTGCTCCTGTTCCTGCTTCTCCTGCCCCTGCTGCTTTCTGTTTGCGCAGTCCACGTTGTCGAGCCTGTCTCTGTGTGCCATATCAGGCACAGATGCATCAAAAAGGATGACTTACTGCATTGGTTGCCAGCCGTGTTTGCTCCTTCCATCCAGCATGATCTTCTTCAGTAGCATTTTCAAAGAATGCATTGAATTCACTTTCAAGAGCTGGCTTCTCGAGTACCTTCTGCTGAGCAATAAATTCTTTGATGGCCATTCCACTGGAACCATGTTACTGACACCGCTGTGTTATGACCAAAAACTCCGAGTCACCGGTCTGTAACAACATCACGGTCTACTACTAGACGCGACGACTTCTCTACACGGGGCCTTTTATTATTCGATGCAGATTTTGCAAGCAGTTGTTTTGCAATTGTCTTGTCGATGGGAGCTATTGAACCGGAAGTAGGTGAGGACAGTGGTGGGGGCAGTTGAGGCAAGGAATCGGATGGATGGAATACCTGTGTTTCCTTGTCGAGATTACTGAAAAGAGCGTCATCTCTAGATCTCAATATTAGTGCGCAATGGCAGAGTATATGTGCACTTACAATGGGTCGGGTGCCTTTCGTTTATTCTCTGGAATGGTTAGTTCTATTATAACACCAATAAACACTTACTGAATAGAAAAACGGTGTCAACACCGTCAAGGGATCGTAATCACAAACTGGCTGTGATGGTAAGAACTTGATATTTTGCCTGACATTCGTCTCGATTTGTTTCTAAGGTAAGAATCAGTGTATGATATTGAATGCAATTTGCAGACCAAGGCTAATCAAGGTGGCGCTCCTGATACATTCAATGCTGAAGGTAGCTGGGTGGGACTTTTCAAGGCTGGTTCAGTGTCCGTTTGCGTATCTTCTGCCTGTGTCTCGACATCCCTACAAGAAAAGTCTGGGAACGACGAATATGCGTCCAACGGATTCTGGACTGGAGTGAAAGGGACAGGGACCGTTTGCGTATCTTCCGCCTGTGGCTCGACATCCCTACAAGAAAAGTCTGGGAATGACGAATACGCATCCAACGGATTCTGGACTGGAGTGAAAGGGACAGGGGTCTGAGATGGTTTGATAACAGGTGAATCATTTTGCAAGGTGAGAGGGGTCTGAGGAAAGTTATTAATGGACAACTCGAGAGGTGACTGGGATTCTTCAGTAACAGGCGAATTGATTGGCAGGTTGTTAATGGGCGATGATTTGGCTTGGGGCTCAAGTGTCTGGGCCTTAGCAAACGACAACGAAACCTCTGGAGATACAGGGGTGTCAATTGGATGCTGCACCTGTTAATTGAAATAAACCATCTGTGAAATCATCAAGGGAGTGCGCACTGAAGCTGTGGAAAAGCTGTTAGGACCAGCTTCCTCTTCTTTAGGTACGAAGGAAACTGAGGATTTACGCTTTTTCCCACTGCCATCATCTGGCTTTCCCGACCATGACACGTACCTCTTGGTAATCCATCGCTCTGCTTTCCAGTTGTCCTCGCACAACCGGAACTCCACAAAACCTGATAATTCCGAATGCATGTACTCGTATGCAGTAGCCGAAACCTGCTTCCACGAGACCGGCGCCATGTTTGCGTCCTTCAGGGCAGCACAAGCTCGAAAAAGCACCCTGCTTGCCTGGTCCAGTCGGGCTTGCGACATTGCCTCTCCATCCACATCTTCAAGCCATGGGTACGAAATGGAAACACCATTCATTGATTCACTTTCTGAATGTCTTGGTCGTCCAGGCATTCGGCACTGCCTGGTGATCACTTCGGTGTCTCCGGAGCTGTGTCGTTTAGTGTAGTCCGATTCTTTCCAGTAGCGAACAGCAGGATAGTCGGACCGTTTTAATGGGACCACTGTTGGTCTTGGAGTTGTCACGACACGAACGGCTTCAGAGCGAGTGGGGTCTACACCAGAAGCGCAAACCAACAATGGCAATCTAGACATCAGATCATCCCACATTCCTCTGAAACAAAGAAATGAAAACTGTACATCATTGAGAGAGATACTTAGTTCATTGTGTCTAGCTGAATTTGGGACTTCTCAAGCTGGCTTTGCATATCCTTCAACTGGGATGTTACGTTGACCAGTTTATCTTGATCCGTTCTGGTCATGTACATCAAATCTAGAAATGCTTGATTACGACTTTTCAAAAGTTCTTCGTGAGTCGCAAAAGCCAATCGTGCAAGCTATAAATCATCAAAGATGCAATGAGAATGGTCCAAAAGGTCCACTTACAAACGAGGTATTGCTTTGAATGCTATTCAAAGACAAAACAGATGGACGAAGAGCCTCGTCTTCGTGTAGCATTGCTCCTTCTGCCATTGGGTTTAGTGCATCGACACCAGCCCAATTGAGCTGAAGCTGGCTGCTCATTTTGAATAGAATAGAATATAATAAAGAGGGTGCTCCCAGTCAACAGAATGACCAGGAGCAGCACAAAAAACGAGTCAAGATGGTGGTACGTGTCAAGCGTGCCACCGTTCCATGTCACACCATCACACTGATGTCTACCACAAATGTCACTATGTCTACTATATAATACATTGTCCTTGCCTACTATACATCATCCTTGTCCTTGTCCTCCTCAAGACGAAACCTTTGCAGAATAGGTAAGGTGAGCTTTTCCATAAGAAACCATCTGTTTTCTGGTATGATAACTGTGCCATCCTCAGTGACCTCATAATCTGGAATCATCACAACCAACACTTGAATTGACTTCACATTAATAACCTTCAAGGCAGTATCACCTTGATATCGGCAGATATAAACAAGCCCAAAAGACTGCAGAAGTATGTCACGGTCAGGCTCTGAGTAAAGTGAAACAAGAGCCAGCGGATACTGTCCTTCATTGTCACGAAATGAAAGGTTGAAGTAGTACCGAACCTTGCCAAAATGGATGTTTCCATCAGAAGAAAACTAAGCTAGGTTAAGAAAAGTAGTGTGTATGTAAGGTCTCGTACCTTGGCAATTGTTGCCCGCCGTTTGTCTGTCCGTTTCAGATGGCTTTCCGAATAAGAACTGTGGATGGTTTGGCCATTTGGTAGACGGAGTCGTCCCCAGCGGATTACTTGATTAGCAAATGGGATATCTGGCCAAGAAGATTGCACCCAGTATGTACGAAGGGCCTGTGATTCAGCCTCAGACATAGCAACCGGCGTTTCATCTCGAACTCGGAGGAAAGCAAAGCCCTCGCCAAGATCCAACGCACCATGAGGGAGCTGTCTCTCATCTGGGAAAATGTGAGGAAACATTGCTTGAATACAGTTGATTTGAGCACGAAGAATGCCGCGTTGGGCCAGATTTTTGTAGGCATGGACCAGCGACTGAACTTCTTTGCCCAGATTTCCAATAAGATTTTCGAGAGCATATTGCGAGTAGCAGGCAAGTGGACCAAGACAAATTGTTTCTGGCCCTAGATGGCTCAACAGATGGATTGATTGACAGACAAAATGAAGCTGGTCAGGATTACACTCACAATAAAGGAGTTCAAACTCCTTCTGAAACCGTAAGAGATGTCCAGTACTTTCAACTACATCATCACAGGGAATTGAGTAAGGACGCGAAATTCGCATCCCTGCACCAAAGCGGCAGTAATTTTGCCAGAAATCAACAGGTAGTATGTGTCAGAGCAGAGCAGGTCTGAGGCCATACAAATAAGTTGAAAACTCGGACGCTTTGTATCCTGAGTTAATTTTCAGGGAGGGGTCTCGCGCCGTACAGCCAAAGGAAGTTGGAATGAATCTAGAAGCTAGGGCAATAGTCTGTCCATGCCCAGTCCAGACGTTGTCAATCAAAGCTCTGAATCTCCATTGGTCTGGTGAATCTGCTCCGTATGACTTGATGGTTCCACGCCACAAACCAAGCCATAAATCGGGGTTGTTGAGGTCTGTGAGATGCATGATGTCGAGTGCAAATGAATTTGGGACACCAAGGCTATACTTCATTCCATTGATGATACTAGGTTTGCATAGACCGGTCTCAAGACGGCGTGAATTGTACTGGGTTGGATTAGCAGCATGGCAAAGGACCTCAAGGTTGTTTTGATAACGATCAGGGATGTCTTTCTGATATTGGTGCAGTTGCACGAATGTTATATCAGGGTGGTCACAGCCTGCGACAGTATAGTTTTGAGGCTTCAGCATAGTGGGATAATAATGACCATCATGAGGCCGATGGCACCCAGGAAGACCACAGAATAAGCGGCAACTGTGCTTGCCACTATGACCAACCGTGCCTGCCCAAGTTGCCATTGCTACACTATCTGCAGTATTTAGTGCGAGGATAATGCAGGAGTCAACAACCATAATGTTACGATAGGCATCAAAATACTTGAAGCCTTTGTTCTGCAGGGCTGCAATATGGAATAGACCAGGAAAAATGAAAGATTCAAGGTTGTCGGGCTTGCCAGGAATGAACCCACCAGGCATCACATATCTCTTGGTGTAGCGCACATCTGGGTGGAGCATATGCAGGATCCAGACATAGATCCAGCAGTCAGACTCCTTGTCTCGGAAAAGTTGTGCACCATCGAGCGACAGCTGTAGGATTATGTCACCAAGTCAAATACCTCCTGCTTGGTAGAGGTTGATAAACTCGCTACCACAACATGTATCATCATAAATCTCAATATGATCAAGGGCAGCTAACTCCTCGAGCCGGGTAACAAAATACTGCATTTTTTCAGCTGAGTCTGAAGAGTGATACAGCGCCTGCAAGATAGGGCCAATTGGAATCATTGTGAACTGGAGTCGGGGTGTTTTGACACCAGTGGTATTGAGGATGACTGGATCATAGCGTGGCTCTGCACAATCTTCATTGGGACATGTTTCAGCGTTGCTGAATACACCACAATAGGCAATGTGTGCTTTAACACACATGTCATGTTGAACAGGCACAACGCTCGTCAGGAGCTCGAGTCGTCGTTTGATTTGGTATAACGAATAGAATTTTTGGTCAGGATGTCTGTCACAGTAGGATTTACAGATGTCAGAGTAAACTGATTCGGAAGCCTTTGCACAGGAAATAAAGTCGCGAAGGGAGTGTATGAAGGCAGGTTCATATGGATCAACGAGTTCAGCATCAACACATGGAAGGGTTTTATGACCATGCACATGCACTTTTAATCCAACGTGTGCGCCACAACTCAAGAACATGGAGATATCATCTTTATAAGCTTAGTCTAGTTAGATATAGACTATATAGACTATCTGTACTACTCATAGGGTATAGAAAAGATATACATTGACGCTGCCCAAGTTCAGCTACCATGGCATGTGATGTGACTTCCCTATCAAGTACATGGAGTCGGTGAGTTATCAAGCCTTCTAAGAGTTCCTTGCCACCCAAATACTTCTGAATAGAGGACATAAAAACAGTGAGCATTGAACAAAATGACTGTCTGATTACATAGTTATTTCTCTAGCCATTCCATTGTCTTCAACAATACTCTCTTCCAATTCATCAGAGACCCTTTCAATCAGCTTGTAATGATGTCCCCATCCTTCTGCTGTCTCTGCTACTATAACACCATTGTTAAAACAGGCCTGATTCATCCTACCCACATCTCTAGCATTTCGTAACCTCCTGATTGCTTCGAGGTAAGTGGTAGGATTTCTTCCATTCAACAGGGCTGTTCCAACGAGATTCCACCATAGAGCATGCCAATCCTCATTGCAACCAACAATGTCATGGCAATCTCGATGATGTGACTGAATCAAAGGTTCCTCCAGAGCAACTCTTGCAGCATGGGTACGAAGTTCATCCTGAGTGTAGAGTGTCTTACTGAGTCAGTATGTTCAATGGAAAAGATGCAATATTCTGAGGGCTGATACTTGACCATGGAGTCTCAATCATTTCCTTGTAAGCGCGTTTGAAGTGTTTTCGTACTCCAAACTGTGAGCAAATATTGACAACATCTGCTCCAAAGCCCTTAGAAAGGAAGGGGGGAATGCATTGTATCGCATATGAGCGGAGGAGCAGTTTGGCAGCATCAAAAAGAGAGACTAATTCTGTGATGGAACTGGGTGGTTTGATATCTCCCTGACTGAAATCGAGTTTGCATCATCTAAATGAAGTTGAAGACTCACGCTCCATGGGCAATCAATGCAAATGTCTCGAATGCATATTGTGATAGCGACTCGTGGCTTCCAAGATCACATGGACTTCCCTCGGAAGAGCCTGCCCGATCAGTGGTATGTTCTGTTGCGAAAGACTGAAGCCCTACAAAGTGATCTCAGATCAACTAGGTACAGTATACCATTGCACTTTTGGAATCGATGAGTGGGATATCTATGATTGATGATTAACCACACCTTTAGGTATATGTTTCCAGCATCTTCCTCCCACAATGCAGATATATTGGTATGAGTAGTCATTTGCATATCAATCAGAATCTGATGCTTTCGAGTGGCCTTCGATCTATCATTTATAGATGAGCAACCGGTACCGGGCCGATAATCACTTATTTAAATGCATGATCGACAGATGAGTGTACCCATTGGGTTCGATTACCATGCCTCCTCTGCCACCTTTTTTTCTTGCACTTGCACTTCCACACCCTCCATCGGGGCAGTGGGCTCCAAATTTACGTGCTGCTCATGAAGTCATCGGCAATATCTACTCACATGCAGTCAGGGTGCTTAATCAAGAAGACACCGACCCTTTACATGTTGCATTTCATATTGATGCAATTGTATCAGATCCCTTTCCTCTCCTTATAGCACTTGAAGAAGAGGACGAATCCAATCCAGACCAGTTCCTTCCTACTGATTGGCTACAGAATGCGGCAGCGATCTTGGGGGACTTAGCATCAAATTTGAATCACGTAAAAGATGCGGCACTAGGACGGTCAGTGTCATTGTGCATGCTTTTCATTTATTGTGACTCACGGAGGATACAGAAATTTCGATCCCGGAGCTTGTCAAGAGCTTGCCGAGTGGAAAGCGTGGTCGTCCCAAAAAAATCATCAATCTAGATTTTTTAAATGAAGCAACATCAAATCACAGACAACTGAAGAAACAAGAGATTGCAGACTTGCTTGGCATTCATCGCAACACATTATATCTCTATATGAAGCGACATGGTGTCCTTCAGCAGTACTCAAAACTCAGCAATGCCGATCTTGATATCTTGACCCGAACTTTTAAAAGCAAGTGGCCAGAATCAGGTCTACGCTACCTTATTGGATTCCTCCACAGTCATGGCCTACGTGTGCAGGAGCGACGTGTCAGAGCTTCACTGCACTGGGTGGATAATTTAGGAAATAAACTTCGGCAGCAGAAGAGTATCCGAAGACAAAAATATCATGTGAAACAACCCCACAGCCTATGGCATCTTGACGGGCATCACAAGTTAATCTGATGGGGCATAGTTATTCATGGATTTATTGACGGTTACAGTCGTTTGGTATGTATGCAGTCGAAGTCTTGCCTGGCATTCACTACTCTAATTCAAAGGTCACAGCAATCAGAGCAAGCACTAACAATCGTGCTACTACTGTTCTCGATCTTTTTTGAGATGCTGTAAAAACACACGGAATGCCTTCGCGGATGCGTTGATACGCCGGTTATGCGGCTAGACCTACAAACCGACAAGAACTACCTCTAGAAGTCCAAGGATGAGTATAGGTTCACTTAGAGTGTCTATGGTATGGATACTCGAAGGTTGAACACCCTCGGAGCTTTCGAAACTCGTTACTAGCTGTCGATCTGTGACTTAGCTGGCTATTGAGGTTGGATTACTTAGCAAGGAGTACTATTTAGGTGACAAGTGTTGTCAAGGAACCTGACTAGCTGATTTACTCGATTGGTTAATGTCTACTGATACAAGAAGTATCGAGTGTTAGCTACGGAGTTTAACTACGAAGTCACGTGACGGCTCCTCGGAGAGAAAAGGAAGAAAGAGATCGCAGAGAGAGAGCTAGAGACCCAGAAAAGTGCCTGACTATGCATCGCATTCGTCATCAGACCCTACCGCATGGTAGTCTTGCTAATACAAGATCCTCGGAACGGGAAGCATCAGATATAGGGGCCTCGGCAGCCGTAGTTGTAGATCTTTTGGAAAAGCAACGCTAATTGACCAAACGACTTTTTGAAAAAGGAATGGGCAAACTAATAGAGCCTTGTTAGAGCATGCCAGGCCGTTTTTCGGCAGCTCTCGGCAGCCTGGCATGGTTATTCTTAGCTTCAGTCACTGAAAAAATCATAGAAAATCATAGAAAATACAGAAAAATAGCAGAAAAATCAGAAAAAAATATTGTGCAGCCTTCCAACTAATGTGGGAATAATTTGGCTGGTGGGAACAACCTTACTAGGAGAGGTCCAAGTGTGGGAACTTTTGACAAAACTAATAGAGAATTTCAATACCATTGCAATGGTAGTACTCATTTTCTATACTTGGCCTTATACTAATTAGGCAAGACACAATGGTGAGCTATATATAGAAATATGCATTGAATGCAGGATACTGGACAGTGTGAGATGGATGATGGCACATGACCTGATTAGGCAACTCATGACTGTGAGCTATATATAGATATAGGACCCCATGTATACACATAGAATGTAGGATAGAACAGTGTGGCATAAACTGTGGCATATGACCTGATCATGACTGTGGGAACTTTTGACTTCCTTATATGGACAGATGCAGAATTTCAATGTGGTTGCAATGGTAGTATCCATTTGAAGCCATTAAGGAAACATCTCTAGATTAGGCAAGTGGTGACCATGGGAACTTTTGACTTCCTTATATGGACAGATGCAGAATTTCATTGTGGTTGCAATGGTGAGATCCATTTGGAGCCATCAAGGGAACATGCCTAAATTAGGTAAGTTGTGACTGTGGGAACTTTTGACTTCTTTATATGGACAGATGCAGAATTTCAATGTGGTTCTAATGGTGATATTCATTTTGCTATACATGCTCTTGTTCTTGCACAATTTGCATTTTATTTTCGAAAAGCCGGCGGTGAAAATATAAATAGACACATACAACTCCTTAAGAGGCATGTATATACCCTTATATGTATGTATTCACTTGTCATAGGCTTATATTCAACTGCTATAGACCAGTATACCCTTATACTCAACCTTTGCATACTTGGCCCCAATACCAGTCAATAGCCTTTGTGTATATTGAATGTGTATATTGAATGCTAGTCAATAGATAGTGAATGTCAGTCAATCCCAGTCAATAGATAATGAATCTCGGTCAATAGGTATTCAATACAGTATGTTTTGGATATATCTCAGTTTCAGGCCTAGGCATACTTGAATGGGTGTTCCGACTTTATAGACCTCTGGCAGACCATCCAAGCCTTTGATGGCTTCAATATTCAAGATTTGAGGTCTACCATATTGGTAGATTCACTGAAAACATTTATCAGCAAATCCATCAAGAAATGAAAAAGTGTGAAAATGGGTGCCAGGTCAATATCATTCACTTCTGTATATCTGAATGGGTGTTCTGACTTTATTAACCTCTAGACCATCCAAGCCTTTGATAGCTTCAATTTAAGGTCTGCCATATTGGTAGATTCAAT
>QLOY01002818.1:0-12731 GCA_003313965.1 Megacollybia marginata
AGTCATAGTGGTACTCCATTGTGAGTACTGCATATCCCAAATCGCTTTGTTCACTGGTGATATTTGCACCACTCCATTCCACCCGAATCAACCTTTCACCGAACACATTTTTTCAAAACTCGCATCTAATTCTGTATGGCCGCAGCCTCACAATGTACTGGTCCCACACTTCTCCTTCATCTATTGTCGCCAGGATGAAATTGAGCAGAAAGACCAAGAATTCTCGTGGTTGCTCCCTCAGCTCCAGGACTGGTTGAATGCATCGTTCTTGCACCACATGTAGAAAAATTGGTACGTATATTTGCCACATATAACCTCTATTGATTTCTCTACTGGTCAATCCAATATCCAATTCCCGAGGTGTGCAGAGCTCTGCCTCATCCGAGCCCTCTCCCTTAGGCTCTTCCTCTGCAAAATGTCCGCATGGGAGTTGCTCAGGAATACTGGCAAGCTAGTATATACTCACTACATCAATAAACATACACATATTATGAGGCGTTGACAAGTCCCGATTTCATCAATATCAATAGAACTAGCATTCCACTGCCCATCTGCATCACTACCTTCAACCATTCTAGGGTCACCGACATTCTGACGCTGGTTTCGATCACTCCTCCAACACGCTTGAAAACATAGACAGGGTTGTCCCCGTCTACATCACCCCTCGACTTCCCTGTCATTATCATGGTTGATCCACCAATCCTTGCGCTCTACAAACACAGGATGAAACATTTTGATTAACTGCATTACTCACTGCAACAGTTTGGAAGAACTTGCCCGGTTCAATGGTCAACTCGTCAAGTCTTTCGCCTGTTTTTCTGTTATAGATATATATGACCCCATGGTCACTGCCACTGATAACAGCACCGCAGTCTGTCAATTGAACCTGTCTTGGTCTCACTGTTCCTTCTTCACGGGTGGAGTTCTCGACTTCAAAGGTTTTCACCATCTTAGCATCGTCAAAGCGGCAAAGTGCTATCCCCTGAGAGCAGTCGTCCACTGTGAATACGCCCTGCTGAAGGTTTACATCTACATTCCCGCTAAAGGCAAGTCAAGTACCTGCTATGTAAAAGTAGTTCTGAAGTCTTACATTATTCTACCTAGGTTCCACTGATGTTCGAAATGACCTGTCCTTCCATTGAACGTTGCCCTGGAATCGATAGTCAGTAGCATCAAAAGTATATAGATGTAAGCACATTCTTCCACCTAATTGGTCGAATGCAAGGACACTGCGGACGTCTCCATTCAAGCCTCCGAAGGCGACCGCGATGGGAATGAAATCAACTCTTATGCTGAATATCTTATGCGGTATCTCCATCCCCAGGTTGAGGGAGGTGACAAGGCCTCCCCTCGTTGCGACTAAAAGTCGATTCGAGCCTGCATCAAAAGCCAGACTGGTAATCTCCTGGTGCTCACATGTCTGGCAAATGTATGACTCGGCCCATTCTCCCTTCCCTGACAATCAGTCTGCAGTCCGATTTCAGGGCATCACTTACATTCATTTCCTGACACCAAAAGACAAGGTGTCCCGACTGGGTCCCGAAAGTTACAATTTCGCCAGGTTTATCAATATGGGAGGTCCAAACGATTGCAGAGGTGGAGCCCCAAGACGTCGAGTGCGCCAGCGTTGGCATTCTTTCTCTTGTTGCGAAGTTGAAGATGGAGGTACCTTTTGAACCTGCAAACTAGCGTCACCGTTATCATCAAAACTCTCATCTAAATTACCTCCGATGGCTACCATTTTGCCATCGTTGGTGATTGCGATAGACTGTACGGATCCTTTGTGGGCGATCTGGCCGGAAGGGATGAACAGTTGCGATTTCGAGACCGGTTTCATTGCTGTGGAAATACTTTGACGATGCCCTTTATCAACATCATGAACAATGGGCTGTTGTCTTTATTGTCTGTGGAACACAATAAGTTTTCTGCATGATTTCCTTTCTTGTCGAAGAGCTTTCCCATCTTGCATAAGCATTTCCTTACTGCGAATAAAGCCACCGCCATCCACCGTAGTATATAACTCGCTGCCTCACTTCTGTAATCTAAATGGAAAACCCCATCCAATGTCGTCCGATCGAGAACCTCTGCAAGCAGCACTCCTCTCGTTATGTTACTGGCGGATACTGAAGTAGATGTGGGTGCTAGCTTCAGATCCCGCAACCTACTCTCTGATACTATCGTCAACATAAAAATTCCTGAGACAATAGCTATCACAAGTGGCTTTGTCTCCCTCAGCATCAATGACTCCGGGGATGCCAGCAGTGAACGGGCATTGGTGACTCAGAATTCTCTTACCCATCCCTCGTCAGAATTATCTCAGGTTAGGCAGGCTCTGATTCCTTCGGTAACCTCTATACAAACCACAGTACCTACTCAGAGTGTCATTCCCCCTCAAACCACAGCTGCGCCTGCCACCATCTCTCAACCTGATCTACTTCAGTCACATCCACCATTGTTGTCAATCCGCAAACTGTCATTCCTGTCCCACATCAGAATCAAGTTGTTCGAGTGTCTTTAGCTGATATGACTCACACGATACCCATCATTCCCCGCCCCGTACATGCAGGGTGCGAGAAGCAAGCTGTCGTGCTACAAGCCCTCCAATGGGATACAATGCTTCATGAGGCTGTCAAGGTAAACACAATGTGATCTGCCGTCCGTCTAAAATCAAAGATGTACAGAGTAACATCCGAACAGTGATGCGGGCCAGTTTGGATCCTATGGTCTCATTCAATAATCAAGAAGAAGGAGTGAAACATGCAGTGAAAGCACAGGTACGTCTTCCAGCTAGATCGACTATCTTGCTAAGTACGAGCCAGGTTATTCGCGATATACCGTTCTTAGGTCAATATCCTGATGCATGGCCCATTGACTGGATCCTTATCCCCCTCCTTGCATATCAGAGTCGTCATTTTAAAACTGTGGTACAAACTGTGGCGGCTAATCGTCGTATAAGATGACGGCTGCGCCGCTCTATGTCCAAATAATAAGCCTTTTGTACTTTTCAATCACTTGCTTCATTCATTTTTTAACACAATCTCTAAGTATGGATGCGAGTGTGACTTGGAGAAGGCTGTGTCTGGTTTGTCTCATAAATGCATTCGTTTGAACTGCGTCAGGTCTTCATGAGGCGAGTACGACCTGACGCTCGTTAGCATTGGGAGTTCTAAATGGCAGAATGGCTCTTTTTGTAATCGAAAATTCTTCTTGTCGAACGTTAAGGCCTAAGCAATTTGTATTGGTTGATACATTTGGTCAATATGTCGAAATACATGTACCATCATTACTCTGATGCATGTGAGTTTATCAAGATCGTTGCATTATTTTCTACATGAGGTGCAAGAAGAGGTTGATGTGTTTGACCTGCAAGAGGGTTTCTAGAGACTGCCTGGTCTGAAAGACGGTGGGGGACCACAGCAGCACGACGAAAGCAGTTATAGAACATCTGAGTGTATGTTTCAGCAATGTGAATCCAGCTCTTCTAAGGACCATCACAGCTTCATCGTTTGAGCAATCGGGCCCTTGCTCTCTACCCCTCTCCACTGACTCATGACCCTGGCCATGGCAAACAAATAATGAGCTCATTCTTGGGCGGAAAAACTCGCGATTCCATGATTTGCAGTGTCCAGAGTGGGATTTCCGAGCGAATTGTCAGGGAAGCATCGCAGCAGCAGATGTTCTGCATTTGGATCAGTTTCAAAGATTGTACGGAGACGAGCACACTGATCTAAAGCACGGAATTCATAACGAAGACATAACTCATGGAGCTCCCAGAGTATCTGTTCAAAATGCTCCTGTTCCAATTGGTCAAAGGGAGTTCCCATCCAAGAAGCATTCACATGTACCAGGTCAATGGAGGACGTAACTTCAATACCACTGTCACCACCGACGCAGTTCCCCATCAACGAAATCAGTTCTGCTCGTAATGTGTCCCTATCTTGAGCTCGTTTCCCTGGTTCATGGTCTCGAGCTCTTTGAGCTGCATATTCCACAGTAAGGATGGTGTTCCATGACAGATTTGGGAGAGGTTGCGCCAGGGAAGATTTCATTGAGATACGCAGGAGACACAGGCCACGCATCTTCATCCAGACGCGAAACATTGAGAGTGACTTCGCCTCGGTTTGTGTTGAAACGAGCGATGCCGGCTCAGGGACAATGTACCCAAAGTCGGATGCGCGCAGCTCAAAAACATGAATATTCGGAGATCAGTCAACGTTGACGAGGGCATCTCTCCAAGCTGGTATGGCAGGCGGAAAGAACCTACAGTGTGCTGGATCTTCGAATTTGCTGTGCTGCCCATTATTTATCGCTTTCGCTTTCGCATCTACTCGATGGTAAGAACAAACAATCCAAGAAAATTGAACAAGGTCCTTACATGGAGAACGCGTCTTCGCAAATCGTTCCTTTGCACTCAACGCATGCTGGCGCTGAGGGCCCGTGTACAAGGGAGTAAAAGTAGATGGAGGAATGAATTCGGGAAGGCTGATAGCGTTGAACGGGTCAGGATATCCCAGCAAGTTTTCAGTGAAGTTGGTGATCGCCGCATACAGCCGAGGGTCTGACGCCGACCCTACAAAAATACATGGGGAGTTGTGAGATTCATGCAGGGACAATCTGATGTGATCAGGCTGCACAAGGTAAGTGATGTCCCGAATTGGGGTCTGGAGCGCTATCTGATACGGTTGAATCAGCCAGTGCATAATGCCTATAGCTCTGTATCGTGCCGCATCGGTCAGGTCATAAACAAACACCCCCACTGTGTTCAAAATGCTAGACACTGCTTCTGGAATAAGCATTGGTTCTGCTGGTGCTGGGTTCAGGTGAGTCTCAATTTTTAGTGTTTGTTGCTCAAGCACAAGCAAGTAGTCTGCAAGTGCTTCCAGTTCCAATAGGTTACGTTGCAATGCACGCAACATCCGGCACATGGTTCGAAACCCCATGGATACAAACTCGAGGTGGTTCAGCAGAGGAGTCGTCTTGAATTGCAGGGAGTTCAGTATGCGAGTTTCGAGAGCTGCTGATCCGTACTTGGAGGTAAAAGTTTTGTATGGGCCGAATCGAAGTGCTAGAGATTCGTGAAACTTGCGAAAGGGGATAAGCATGTGTGTGTAAAGCTTGCCCATCCCTGTACAAAATTGGATGTCGGTGAGCTCGAAGTCATGGCGCTGAGGAAGTGACCACAAGAAATCTCGGTCCTTCTGCTCAATTTCATCCTGGTGACGATGTATGAATGGGAGATGGGGTAGAAGCCGATTGTGAGGCTGTGGCCATACGAGGAAGTCATCTTGACCGAAGTAAAAGTCTTCGCGCTCGCGAACCGCGCGATTACCGCCAATTGGTGGGGATGGAATGAAATCGCTGGACAACGTGATGCAACTGTAACCATTGTTGACAACGGCAGCAAAAATGGATTCAGCTGACTTATTTGTGAATTCAAAATATAAATACGTAAATGTGAATGTACCTGGCATATCTGAGTTCACATTGGCGTTCCGCAGAGTTTTGTTCTGGAGCAGTAAGCTGGGAGTGCGATACAAGTCTGCATGTGTTGGCGCCATGGGGCTGGATTTTCGAGCGCAATGAGTGCAATTTGTTCAAGTGTGTTTGTTTTGTTTTGTTTTGTTTGGATAGGCAGTACTCGGAGTGGGGTACTGTTGCGACTATCACCACAGTGAGTCGTCACGTTAAAGATCGAGGAGAAATATCTTTTATGATCAACGTTGTGGAAGTATGTTGGCACGTGCACGTGACTATCTGAACGTACCTGATCATGAGAACGAGACTGTTGCAACGACCATGAACATTTTCGTCTCCAGAGAAACAGGATGCAACTTCCTTCCGTATGGTGTTCAGAACAACGAAACCCCGCCCGACACCAGAACCCTTAAAAAGCCACAACCAACGAGTGTATTGAAGACGTACATATTTGTACAATTCTAATCCTACAGAGAGTAAGGTGTCGTTGTTTCATGAGATTAAGGGTTGTTTAAAGGTACATAACGCCCATTGCGAAGCGACTTGATGGGGTCAGAGAGAACGAGCCTTGGATCGGCGGATGTTCTTAACCTTCGTGGCAGTGTAGTGTGCGCCTCGTCTTGCAGATGAATGGCCCCTGCCTTGGCTGCTCTGGTCCCTGCCTCGTAGACGCCCAGCCCACAAGGATACACCATCATCGCGTGATCGCTTGACATCATGTCGTTCTGAAGAGTCGGTGGCAACATAGCTACTGGCAAGTGGTTGATCTGCTTCAACATAGCGCCAAGTTGTATCCCACTTCTGCATGTTGTGTACCATATCATCAAGAGTCATCTCGCCGAACTTGCGAATGATGGGATCCAGCAGTATTGTGCGGCAAACAGCAAGGTATTGATAGAAGACGAGTAGACCCAGGGCATTGTCGACCCTCACTGTGGCAAATTCCACCAAGGTAATTGTGTGTTCTATGCCCTGTAAGAGATGTCAGAGAAGGATTCAACAAAGAATGCACTGCAGATCACCTGTTCCCACTGAGCCGTAAATAGGTACATGGTTCCATCTGTATAACCAAAACAAGGTAGCACTGCATGATGGTTCATGATATAGAGCAAATGAACTAGGCACGTCCTGGCATTATGGACGATCTGGCGCCGCATTGGATCGAGGTCTGGGTTCTGATGCTCGTACTTGAGACCAACAAGGATGATGGACAGAGGGGTTCTTTCCGCAGGGCATTGCTGACAGAATGCATCTTCGGGACTCACTCGTAATAACTTCCTTGCGGCATCTGAAAATTGCTGTTGGGATGGCAGGCCATTTGCCTCTGCCTTGCCTTTGCTTGCTATCGCTATCCTTTCGAACGCACCTCGGACTGACTCGAGACTAAATCTGGCAGGGTGCCGGACTGTGAAGATTGTATCGGGTCTGTAGCAAGGATAATTAACAAGGTTATTGTTGGTTTCAGCTCGGGGATTGACAAGACGATCTTCTTCACTATTCACCAGATTGAGGGACAGGCCAAGAAGGGGATAGAAACATACCTGTAAAACAGCTGCAGACCAAACGGAGTCTGGAAGCTTAAAACTGTTTCGAATAACGTATCAATAGGCCTTCTCATAGTACAGATGCTTTCGTCAATGCCATCAACTGTTTGGAGAATGTGTTGATACACCTCGCTCAGCGCATCCAGAGGAACATATTGCGGTTCATTGATGAGAGGTAGCTGAGGCGTCGACTCGCCCAGTGTGACAATATCCGTAAGATCCACCGAGATGGCGTTCCGCCGTTGAACACGATTGAGCTGTCGGAGAATGTCTTTAAGGAAGAAAATCTCCACCTCCATCTTGCTAGATCTGTTTCGCTCTTTGGGGAGGTCCGCCTGTAACTTTGCCAACTCGTCCTGATGGCAAACCAATTCGTCCTAGTGGCGAATCAATATTTTATAATCTCCTAGCAGAAGACTTACTAAAAAGCTTTTTGCATGTATTCCTTTGTCCAGTACTTTGGCAAACAAGTCCTCGCATTGGGTGTTTGGAGCAGCTGTCAAGCTATCTTGTTGACTGCGAGACCTGATCCTGGTCTTGAATTTGCAGCCTTCATTGTATCTTTTCCATAGTTGGGTGTCAGTCACAACTACTGACAAAAACTGCTTTCCCAACTTGTCCGATGAGGTGCTGCTAGCTATAGACGCCAACCCTGCCAGGTTGGTTCTCGTTATGGGGGTCTGCGAGAGTGTACTGGAGTCACTAGATATATATGACAGACTATGCCCCACACTGATCTCGAAGGGTGGGCAAATGAGCTGCATGTTGGCAGTTGTAGAGTGGGGGACCTAGGTTACAAAGGGTTATATGAAGGATGTTGCGAGCTTAGTAAGCTTTTTGAATTGTCACAAAGATTAATTAGTCACAAGTTAGGTTATTCAAATGTCTTTATACTGCGTTATATTTCAATGTAGGTTTTTATTCGAACACGCGACTTTGAGGTGCATAACTAGATATAATCTATATTTCGGATTTTAATCTCAAGATTGGCTCTCTGAATGCTCGCCCATTTCTGCAAATATGAGTAAAGGCGTTGCATATCCTCAGTGTTGTCTTGACAGAGAACTTGGAGACAACGGAGATTGGGGCATTGCCAGATGCACTCCACAAGCCAAGCCTGAATCATATGGGCTAGAACATCCGACTAATACTGAACACTTACATGTGAGATGTGATAGGGATAATGATATAGTCCTCCAATAGACAAATGTAAGACTTGGTCAACACTGCTTGCATTGAGATTAGTAAGTTTGAGATTCCTTGTGGAAGGTTTTGGAAGAATAAGAGACAATGTCGTCGGTCGGGCATGCATAAGACACATGTTGACCCTCTTGCAATAGGTTCCAATCATACGATTCGTCGGTGAACAGTTGTCAGGCAGAATTTGCATCTGCCTTAGAAGTGGCATACGCAGTCGACAAACAACGTGAAGAACGTGGGTGGCTGTTCCAGACAGGCAGCGTAAGTTGCTGAGGGTGTTTGGACCCTGAGGCTGGGCAACAAGGCAAGCTGTGGTTCCTTTTCGTTGAAATAACTCAACTTGGTAAATCAATGGAGAAGCTTGGAGAAGTTTGACAGCAGACGAGGGTGAAAACTGTCCCTTAATTTGGACTGTTTCAAGATGGGGGAAATTGAACCTGCTGATAACAGAGGAACAGTCTATGTATGACTCTGGAGGCGGTAAGAGGGAAGGGAACGAGATCGATTCAAGTTTGCCTGTTTGAAGAAAGGCAAAAAACTGTGTGAATGGTGTCGATCGGATGGAGCTGCTATCAATGCTCACGATGGTAAAGGGAGAAGGGTGAGCACCAAAGTTGCGTGGCAAAATTGGTGCATCATCAACCTCCAGACTGGAAATGAGCAGCACTCCAGAAGATACGTGAGGGAGAATCATGAAGAGAGACTGGACATCGCCTGCACGAAAGCGACTGCGACTTCGGCAGAAGTCGATATTGACGCGACGAAAGACAGGTGTTGATTTCGCTGCCAGAACCTTAAGGATGAGGACGAGGAGATAGAGGTTGTGGTCGGTGCACACAGTGACAAGCAATTTCTCAGTATCAAGGAAGCACTTGCCAAAAGCTTTGGCATGTATAAGGGCAGTTCGATACTCGGAAACCCGGGTTAACCACAATTGATGATTCGTAACAGGCGGTGGGACCTGTCGACAGTAGGCATCTGTAAAGACTCTGCGCATTCGGCGGGAAGTTTGGGTAAGCGAATAGAGGTCGGGAGCATCAAGATGGGATGCAAGGTGGTACAAAAGAGTTTTGTCGGCAAGATTGTTAAGACTTGCAGATGGAAAGACGCGCTGAAAGATGTTGCAAGTTACTCCTAGTATGCCTTAATAAATTACTTACTGTAGCTTCCATTCGCGCAATGACCAGTCGAGCTCTACTAGTGAGGAGAGGATACATGATTGATTGGGGTGTCTTCTGTCCACTTTGCAGCACGTCCAAAGATTTAACAGTATCTGCCAATTGTCAAAGATGTCAAAGATAGACAATAAGGCGGGTAGCCGGTATCAAGGCACCATCAGCTGATCGATACTGAAGACAATTGGATAATAGCAAAGGTGGACCACAATTAGACAATGAAGGGAAGAACTCATTCATCGCTCAAATTGGCATGAACAAGTCTGCTTAAGGGTCAAGGCTAAATCCCCCTACAAGGTAGCATGACTACTCCCCCGAACGACGACAAGCGCAGCCCACAACAGCCTGACTTCGTCATCTCCAAACGCAAGAAAACTGAAGAGGAAGACAGCCGTACGAGGTATTTTCTCGAGGATGCAAAGAAACACCGCCGCAAAACTAGGGAGATTGCAGCACAGTTCAACCAGCTCCAGACACAGAACCAGGAACTGTTGAACATGGTCAAGCAGATGGCAGCAAATTCGTCTGACTCCGAAGAGCATGCCAATCTTTGGATGGAGCAGATTGCTCAGCTGGTGTGATCAAGCAAAGCTACAGCGGACCAGATTGGCTAAAACCACGTCTAGCAAAACTCAGCGAACGAAAAGGAGACACTGATCGCTAAGCTGGTAAACGCAAAGCGTTGTCCGGACCACATTAACCGAAGTCACATCTAGCAAATCTCTGTGCAAGAGAAGGAAAAACAGATCAGTGAGATGGGGGAGGCTGGCGCAGCTCTAGTAATTGATTATTTCTATTGGCATGGCTGACATTTGTACAGGAGCTGAAGGTAGCAGATATGGGAAAGAGGAGTGACCAATCGGAGGCCAGTATGGTCAGTAGATGCTGGAGAATGCTAAGTTGACTAGACACTGATATTGGTACAGAATGCAAAGCTGGATGAGTGTGAAAAGCAAGTTGTGCGTGTGGTTGCAAAACGAGTTTGAGCAGCTGAGACATTCCTTAGACCGCCTTTTTTGAGGGGAAGCTAAACGAGATGGTATGACTTCATCCTCACTGATGCTCTGCGACTGAGAAACATAGCACCAACAACACTCGCAGGGCCAGAAAGAGATA
Source organism: Megacollybia marginata (assembly GCA_003313965.1). Lineage (NCBI taxonomy): Eukaryota > Fungi > Basidiomycota > Agaricomycetes > Agaricales > Porotheleaceae > Megacollybia > Megacollybia marginata. The sequence continues at coordinate 10,511 of QLOY01002818.1, forward strand.
GTAAGTATCACAAAACTGGGCTTCGGTTGCTAACTGTAGCAGTTTGACAAAATGAGTGCTCTTGTGTGTCTCTGTATTCTCTATGATCGAACATCCTGCTGATTCTCCGTAGCTGGGGGATAAGGACAAAGCTTTGGTAAGTATCTTCGTCCTTCCGAATTACGAGACTTCTGATCTCGTTCAGAACGAAAGCAAAGAGATGAACAGGATACAGCAAGAAAAGTATGACCAGGTCGGCATCATGCAATTAGTATAAACAACTCACAAACTGATTCCACTAGGTAACCAGGCAGTTGCGCGAATTAGAAAGTAAAGTCTTGAAAGAGCCTTACGTGACTGCCCAACCAGCAGCTACAACTGCCTCTACATCTCGCTATGCGCAGAGGGTGAAGAGAGCCGACTGATTCCGGTTTATGAGCGACGAATCTATTGCCCAAAAGTTGCCACCCTTTAAAGTACCTCCTTCGTTTGCTGCCTCTCAAACAGGTCAGAGTGAACCGACAGTCGTTGATTCAGAGGACACTGAGGCAGATCTGGGCCCTGAGGCAGTGCAGATCCTGGCCGCTTTTTTCCAAAAGCTTGGTGTCAATGTCAACATTCCAAAGCCAAAACCAGCAAAAAGACCTACAAAGCACGTCAGTCACCAGAAAATCTTCCAAGAGGAAAAGAGCCTACTTGGAGACGAAGACAAAAGGCTTATTGGGGTAAGTGTTGGTGAAGTTATCAGCTGACAAATTACCTCACCATGTACAGGAGTTAGGTCGCCATACGTGGAGAGTCGCAATGAAATGCGATACTCAAAGAGACTTCCTGAACTACGACCCCACAGACAAACAGACAGTTGAGCGTTGGGAGACTGACCAAGTTGGCGAACCGGCAAATTTTTTTTTGGCGAAGACTACCGCAAGTCTGCGTGGAATGAAAAGCTAGTCGAGAAGCTCATTGAAGGATTCAGGAAATATCGAACTCAGCCGCAATGGTTGCATATTCCCGATGCAACCTACAGATATTTGCATGAATATTTCTTCCAAAAGGTCAAGGAAGCGAGAGAGCAGTGGAGGCTTGGGTTGGCTCGGGTAGTTGATGGTGAGTTGGAGACTGAAGAGCAGGTGAATGAGAGGCTGAAGAAGCAATTCGAGAGAACCCAAGTGAATACTGTGGGTCGTGCATGCAGGTTGAGGGCGAGTTTCTTCTGAAATATAATATCCCTTATTGCTGATGCTACAATTAGACCTATGATAATCGAAGCACGGGCATGCGAAATATGATAGAATTCACCAAAGTGGATTCTAGATTCAGCAATCACCTCAAGTTGTTTCAGTACTTCCTCAATATTGTCGAGAGATTGGGCGTTAACGGTCAATCATCTGATGAGGAAGACACGCAGATTGTGAACGGCATCCCGTATTCTCGACGCCTCGCCAAGTCCTATCCCTGGCGTTCGAAAGAAATCACTAGATATTTGGTAATGGTTGACAACCTTGTCGCCAACTTCTCCAAACAACGTGGCGGTCGGCCAGCAGCGCAACGTGCGTGAGGGTTCAGAGAGTCAACGGACGAGGCACTGGTTGGTCTTCCCTTAGTAATGTATGATGAGGATTGGTTGAAGAAGAAAGACCAGGAGAACCCGTACTACAGGACATACTTGCTCAAGCCGTCAGATGAAAAAATGGAGCTGCTGACTGTCGATACAGCAGCCATCATGGCGATGAGTATTTAGGTATGCCAAGCCGCATCTTTATTGAATCGTGGATGTACACCTATTGAATTACTGTGAAGTCAATCGTTGTTCCATGTGAGAAAAGGCACGTATCAGCACCGTTCGAGTTTTTCAAAATCGTCGCATGATTTCTACATGTGGTGCAGGATGTTCAACCCACAATATAGGCTGCCGGATCTGAAAGACGGTGGAGACCAGCAGCACGACAAAAAGGATTCGCAGAACCAGAAAGGAGGTACTGTATAAAGTTCTTGAAGTGATCCGGAAAAGACTGAAAATCATCGGTCTTCAGCCTTCCATCTCATCCTGGCAACGATAGATGAAGGAGAAGTGTGGGACCAGTACATTGTGAGGCTGCGGCCATACGAAGAATTAGATGCGAGTTTTGAAAAAATGCGTTCGGTGAAAGGTTGATTCGGGTGGAATGGAGTGGTGTGAATATCACCAGTGAACAAAGCGATTTGGGATATGCAGTACTCACAATGGAGTACCACTATGACT
>QLOY01002837.1:0-12467 GCA_003313965.1 Megacollybia marginata
GTTCGTCCGTTGTTGAGTCTTGGAGTCCGCATCAGGTACATTGTCCGTTTGTCACCAGGTAGCACCTTAGGCAGGACCTGACACCCTCTAATAGCCTAGTTTCTTGTACAGACGTAACTAGGCTAATAGCATACTCTGCCACGGACTTGTATATAAATAGAACTGTCTGCTACATAAGTCCCTTGAATTTGAATCACTAACTGCAGAGTATCCAATGGACGTCAGGGGGATACACATCAAAGTCACCTATGACTTCTTGTGACGCAGTTCGAAATCAAGGCTATTTCCACACTTTTTTATTTTTACAGATATTAACAATCTGAGTAGGCCAAAAAAATCTATGAGTAGACAATATCATGTATCTCAGATATCTAAGGCAAGATGTTTCTGGAAGAGTCTCCAGAGTCTCATTGATTACTCCATTGTATGCGGGCAAGAACAGGCTAAAATAGGAACAACTCCATAAAAAAATAAGATCATCTCAAACCATAATGTTCTTCTGGTTAGGGGTGTAACACATCCATAAGAATGTATTGGTGTATGCTTGGCTGCTGTACATTAGTGTATAGCCAGCAGTACACATCTTTGTGTTGACTCGAGGCCCGTGCATAATTTCCCAATTTGGAGTCCGGCCTTTTACCCGATGATCTGAACATGTTATCCTCTGCCCCAACGACGATGACGACTTGTCCCATCTCCCCATAAGACACAAGCAAGTGTCCAGCTCAAGGGGACACTATACCAAGTAAGTATAGTACAATCATTTAGGCAACACTTACCAACCTACTCAATGAGTCAAGAATCCAATCGCAAATGCCATAGTCCTCAAGTCCCGCTGGCTGTAACTCAGAGCCACTAGTAGTTTAAGATAATGCATTGCAGCCTGCACCCTCTGCTTGCCGTGCCCGGCCTGTCCTGCAAATGCACAACGACACCCATGAACCCAAAACCATGCAATGCTGTACAGTGGAATTACCACCGGAACAGGGCACTCAGTTGGACAATAATGCTGGTGCTTCGAATTACCACTATGCACCAATAAGACAATCCTCCCCATCTCTCCCCTCCCCATCCACAGAACACATCCAGTGGGGATAGTCAGTACTTAGTCGTGGTTCATTGCATCTGAGTTGTGATTTGCTCATTTGGACAATTCTTATGATGTATGCAATGTGCTGCTACTAGAATATACCTACAATGCACAAACACAGCCTCAGGTAAGTCGGACGACTTAATATCATGGAGAGTTCGTGTCCTCGGTGGACAAGGTACCTGACATGGACTCCTGAAGGCCTGACATGGAGTCGACAGTGAGTACCAGATTTAGATTTATATGGCAGGATGCTTCGACGGAGTATGCTGTTAGCGCGGTTTTCTCTGTACAAGAAACCGGGCTAACAGCTTATTATGGCATATCTGACGTCCTGCCTAAGGTGCCAGGTAGTACGAATCAGGCCCATGTTCGGGCACGGTAGATATATTCACATAGATACAGTGCATTGTACTGTAGTTTTCCGACCACAGGTTCATCCCCTGTCCCCTCAACCCATGAACTGAACCAAAATAGGGGGACAGTCCCCCCCCTTTCAGAGGCAATGAACCTGGAAGCGGGACAGGTACACTATTACATAATCACTTTAGCGCTCAAAATTTGTAATATAAATCACTTTTCCCAAAATTTTGGCCACTGTACAACTCTTGTGAGCTCTGTTTATGCATTTAATGCATATGCATATCCATTTAATGCATATGCATATCCATTTAGAAGGTTTAATGTTGATACATCAATGGTATGAACCATGATGTCCCCCCCTCATTCTAGTGATGAACTTGGAGATAACTGGGACACATTATGTAATCAGTTACATAATGAACTTGTGGTTGGAAAACTACAGTATTTTATATACATCAAAAAAGCTGCAGCAGTCCAAACGAGCAAATAACAACGCCACAATGACAACTTCACTGACCTACAGACTGACTATCCCCGCTAGACGTATGACCTCCAGAGTTGTGAGGAATCTGTGGATACACATAAGGAGGGGGATGGAGATGTGATGGGGGTGCAAGATGGGAGGGAGAGTACATTGGGTGTCCTCCTGGATAGGGACTGGGTGCGAACTGCATCAGTTGTCCATAATAGCCATGTTGATAATATGGTGATACGCCAGCACCATCTGACTGAGCGCTCGGTCCCATCAGCACATAGTAGTTCGAAGCGCCAGCATCTGACTGAGTGCTCTGTCCCTGTGGCACATAGTGGTAATTCCACTGTGGCAGTGTCACATGAGGGTTTTGGGGTACTGGCGGTATCACATGAGAGTTTTGAGGTACGGGCAATATCACATGAGGGTTTGTGAGTATCGGTTGTGCAGGGATGGGTGTCATGAGTACCAGTTGTGCAATCGGAGGGTTTGTTGGTACCACCTGTGGAACGGATGGTGCATTGGCTGTCATTGTGGACTGAACTTGAGGGACAGATGGAGCAGGGAGCATAGGCTGCAATGTGGTATCTGCAGTAGCTGGTAACTTTGAGTTACAGCTACGCTTGGTGAGACTCGAGGACATGGCAGAGTTGGCTAGAGGGGGGCATTTGCGACTGGGTTCTTGAACAGGTTGGTAAGTCTTACTGTATGATAGTATAGGACTTACTTGGTGTAGCGACCTCTGTGCTATCCTTTTCCTTTACAACAGCTTTCCCAGCTTTCCCCTTCCCCTTCTGTTGTGCCTCTGCTTCGTCCACCTTCACACCAGCTTTGCTTGCTCATGTCTTATGGGGAGATGGGATGAAGTCGTTGTCGTCATCATATTTCTCGACATACTCCTCATTGCTGAGCTCATCGTCGTCTTCCTCAGACACAATGAAATTCTCCAACTTGATTTTACCACCTTGCTTCGATCTTTTCTTACTCGGTGCAGAAGGTCTATCCTTTAGAAAAACACTCTTGCCTGAGCAGAATGTGAGGATTGGAAGTACACCACTCGAAATGTCTATATGGACTTTAGGACTCATGTCAGGAATGTGGCTGTGCAACATACCGTCTGGACTGCCTTTACAAAATTGCATGGGCATGTCCTCCTTAGTGAGGCAGCTGATGAGCTGGAGTTTTTCGGACTTGACAAGGTTATCAATACCCTTGCTCTTGCCTTTTCTGGGTGGCGCATTGGGAAGGGGGACATCATCGGGATAGTTCTTGATACAGACACCTTGTTTTGCCATGATTTCAAACAGGCTGATCCAAGGAAACTTGTCAGGAAGTTCCATTCCTGCTTTTTCTGAACAGAATAAGTCTTCTAAGAACCATGTTGCAGAAGACTTACTGGCAGACTGTTGGAGACGCTCCTGCAGGGTCTGATCCTCCTTGGTTGTGTTATCATCCACAGAGCTCTTTTTTACAGAGGATTTGTCGTCCGGAGTCTGTTCCAGTAGTTCAAGCTGTTGTCGGAGGTTGCCAATCATGATGGCTTTTGATATGCCAGCACTAGGACTAGATGAAGCCATAGTTTATACAGGTAACTAAGCACTTACTACATCCATGCCTGGAAGTGTTCTTGAAATTCATTAAGGTCACCGAAAAAATGATTTTTGAGAAAACCCTTGACATTCAGGGATATGTGGGCAAATTGAAGGGAGCAGTCATTAAGAAGTGATTTGCCAGCAATGACAAGAAGGCTATGAAATCCTTCTTGCTCCACATTACCTAGCTAAACATACTCTGAGTTCATCGCTCTAACAATCAGAAGGTTCACTCACCAAGCATTTTAAATCTGCAACTGTCTTGTCCCCTGAGCTTGTGCCGTACCAGAGGCCTGCATTGCACTCGACTCAGCATGCATTGTCAAAATTTGGTCAAAATGCGGGATAGCCCTGAACAGCTTGTAGCATTCCCCATGAACTATATTGTGCCCTTCAGTCGTACTAGTGACTAGAGACAGATGTTAGTAACACATAACACTTTGGAGAGTAAGAGACTTATGATCATACTGTGTCCCTGGTGGTAGCTGGGCCAGTTCCTGATCGACATTCTCAACAAAATATTTTCCATTGATAGGGATGCTCGGGGTGGCAGTGCACTCGAGCAGAACTGTCGACGTGAAGTCTAGGGAGAGAACTGCGATCTAAGGCGTCGAAACGAAGCCTCTAAACCACAAAACACACTACAAACAACACGCACTAGTTGTCTTTTAATGTCCCGGGGAGTGTGAGTTTTAGCTCTTTGTTATTCTAGAGAAGTGTCTCAAGCAGGGTAATGCTTCGGAACTTTGTCTATTTCAGACTAGTATAAGTTTTCGGACTTCTAGAGAAGTTGTCTAACTTCTAGAAACAGCGGATGATGATATCCGACACAAAACAATGCACCAACGAGCGCAAAACCAACTTTAAACTCAAAAATCCAAATCAAACTCAAAATCACAACTTGTAAACCCAAAAAACTCCAATCGCAACACGTCAATCTCACACTAGAGATGAACCAAACAAAACCCAATCATTTAACACCAAGCCAAATACAAATCATAGGCAAGGGGCGGTTATCTAGTGGTACTACAAGTCCTAGACGTCCTTATATACAGTTCTAGAGATATAAATATAGATGAATCGAGATTGTACCTGGCCATGCGTGTATACAGTCTGATAAATAGTAGATGAATCAGAAATGAAAACTAGAAAGGGTTCTCTGAGGGTGGTTGCCATATGCTGCGCCACCTACCCCTATTTTTGAAGTATGGCTGTACCTGGGCATAGCGGTTCTAGTAATGCGTCCACATGGATCTGCATTCCAGGTACTGCTTTGAAACGCTTTTACTAAGCCTCAGGTGCCTTGCTATCGGCCTATCCGATACTGTGACTCTCCTAGTCCTGTTTTCTAAGCATTCTCCCAACTCTAGATGACTCAGTGGACCATGCGGTACACCAACGCTGACAAATGCAATGCTGGATCAGGTGTTTCTGGTAGTCTAGAGGACGCCTTTTGACTTTCTTTCCTCCTTTCCTCTAGACTCGATCACGTGATCATCACGAATCATAGCCGTAGTACAGATCTTAGCACTAGACATGAATTCCTGAGAGTTCAACTCGTCTAGGATCATCAATGACACTAATCCACTATACTAGCTTTGTTTAAGAATAACCAAACTCAGTATACAGCCTAGTCTCGAGCAAAGACGACCGCAAACGAGTTTCCAAGTTTAGACGTGTACTCAGTCACCAAGTCTAGAAGTAACACCAGACTATAGACGAGTTAATAGACACATCTCGACTCTCTAGTCAAACTTATGGTGGTAACATTGCCAGTTTATAAGCTTAGCCACAAAACCGGCGTATCACCGTACTGATTCCAAACATTCTGATGCCCAAAACGGCCAGTAACAACCTTACGGACCGCAGCAACTGTTTGACCAGTGTTGTTAGCCATCTGCGCGATCAACACATTGATTGCCTTGATTCCATCATCAATGATTTGCTTAGACTTGACTGAAGGACGTCCACTCTTGGCTGTGGTCTTCTCCTCCTCACTATCTTCATCGTCTGAGATTTTGGGTGCAGCATCTTCAGAGAGCAAAACATCTGGGGGAGTCAGCAATGAAGCCCTTGCAGTGGGAGCTGTAGGTGCAGCATCTTTGGGGAGCAAGGTACCAACTGGATTCAGGGAAATCAAAGGTGTTGAAACACTGGCAGTGTTGGTGGGAGCTGCTGTTGGAGCTGAAGCAGCAGTGGTAGTAGAAGTCGGCAACACAGAGTCGGCAAGAGTGATGGAAGCGACAGCATTGGCTGAAGCCACAGACTCGGTGACAGTTGCTGAAGTGGAGCTGGCAGGAGCCAGCAAAGTCACAGGAATGGCGGAAGCAACAGCATTGGCTGAAGCCACAGACTCAGCAACAGTTGCTGAAGTGGAGCCAGCGGGAGCCAGCAAAGTCACAATGTTGGTGATAGAGTCAGTGAGAGATGCAGGAGTGGAGCCAGTGGGAGCTGGCATAGTTGTCAAAGTGGGTACTTCAATGTTTGCTGGAGTGGTTGATACACTGGGGTTATTTTGGATATAAGGCTGATTGTATCTTGGATACAGATGCTGAAGTGGAGAGCCGTTCATGTAGGCCCATCCTCCTCCTCCTCCACCATGATAGGCATATGCAGGTCCAGGTGGGAACTGGACGTTAGCCAAAGGTAGGCCTCCAGGAGCACTAGCAGCCATAGAGGGTGATGCATTCAGAAAAGGGGGCAGTAGAAAACCCGGAGACTGTGCATACTAGGCATTAGAAGTGATGCTGGGTACAACACCTGGAGTTTGCTCCCTCGATAAAAACCCCATTCTGGACAGCCAGGAAAATATCGAGTTGCGTTTATATGGCCTTCGAGTTGAGGGTGCATTGTCAAATAGGTTCTCAATGCATCAAGAAGCCCTGTGTCAACTCACATTGATGTCTAAGAAGCATTGTTAGTCAACAATCCTAACTCCCTTGAACATACCGGTGTCTGCCATACTAAGGTGACAAGCGGCTCAACTCCCTCAACACTGCCCTTAATCTCCTCTGATATCTCTAACTCACGCTCCAGTGCATCTGCCACAAGGAGGCCATCTGCAGAGGGAGGATCATCCTCATCAACAACCATGTCGGAATCAGTCAAAAAGACAGTTGTGGTGTCGATGTCTTTCACATTGTTCTTTTCTGTCCATACCGGCATCCAGACGACTCTGAGTGGTATCGTGTTGTCTGTAACTTGATTAGCGACTTCCACTGCGTTTTGGACATGCCAATCAAATCAGACTGCTGAAGCAAAGGTGTTGGTCCATTGGTGTTTCAAGTCGATGTTGACGTTGGAGAAGGACTGTGAATTGGGAATCTGGGATCATTAGGGTGGTAGCAGAGGAACAGAACACTCACATTGTGGGAGACGTAGTGCAATCTCAATAGACATTAGTTTTTTTCCAAACCAGTGACAAAGATTATCCACTTCTCTTCCCAGCCTTTTGTGCTCATCCTGACAGTGGTCTATCTTCAACATTGCTTGTATTCCATTCCTAACATCAACATCTTCTAACCAACAAGGGAGACACTCATCACTGCAGGGAGTGATCCACACATCCTCTATCAGGCCTGAGCTCTCGATGTCCTGTAATGCATTCAGTTCAGTGGGAAGGTGCCGTGGAATTGGGACAGGACAGTTTGAGGGAGCTAAGTTGTGAAGCTCATTGCAATATTCATTGAACTTGATTATAGCTCAGAGGAGGGCAGGTTTACGCTTTGCAATAGCCTTTTGAGTCACCTGGTGGAGCTTGGTGCCTGTTGAAACACTAAACAGGAACTAATAGGAAAAGAGACGATGTACCAAGAGGGAGATGGTGTCCACCAACAGCCCGATCAAGATGTTCCCATTCAAAAAAACTTCCCACTGCCTTCTTTCGAATACTTATCTTTAAGTCACATGCGAGGAGTAGTTTCCGAAGGAAGGAGACACCTATCTTGGCAAGTTGGGGATGTTCCCCGACAACATTAAGGGATGCATACAACTCGTCAACTTGAGGACTCCCTGAGTACTTTCCAGATTGGTGACAAGGGACAGAGTGGCCTTGGTTTGTCGTTAAGAACTTCTCATTGCTGCTTTTGCTTTCAGGATGGAAGTTTCAATGTGATCAACCTCAGCTTGGAGGGCCAAGATTTCCTCCAATTCGTTCTTGAGATGTGCGGGAGCATCTAATTCAGCTATTAGTTCAACGAAGATGAAGAATGGAGTGGACTAATGTGCACGAGCTGAAAGCTCGGCCTTCTTCTGCAGCGCCCACTGTTGTCGCAATTCCGCCTCAGGGATGCCACACTCTGCAAGAGCAGACTTCACTGCATCCAACTGGTTGACCACACCCTTCCAGAGCTTTCATTGAATCCAGTCCCCTAGGTCATCTCGATGTTCGTCACTTGTGAAGGAGATCAGGCAGTCAAGGAGCCATATTCGGCAGTGACACTAGAAACATGAGTATGACGAAGGTGGTTTGATGGAACTTACCCCAGAATGACGTTCTATTCTGATGAGACCCCGAAGCCTAGACCATATACACTCAACTCCTTCTCCATCTGTAAGGCCAAGTCCTTCCTTGAGACGCAGATTGTAAATGAGCTGACACAACCACTTGGGTTTAGTTGATCTATTAACACCTATATACCATTCAGTATCAATATTCAATGGCTTATAAACAATATGTCCCCCCATTCTCAAGGTGGTGAACTTGAAGCAAAGTGGGGGACACATTATGTAACTGTTATATAATGAACTTGTGGTCGGAAAACTACAGTACTTACCCATCAAAACTCAGAGAGGAGTGACCTCCTGAGAAGCTTCAACATATGTAGGCATAGAACATTGTGTTTACACTCGAAAATTTGACTTCCTTACTGCAGATGGACTGTAGCATGTACTTCAATGCTGAATTGTGTTGTTGTCACTATATGTCACTCCATTCAAACTCTGCTGTAATCTTCGTGCCAACTTCGTGCCTGTCTACACATGTCAAATCAGACTCTATTATATACTACAGCATATCTACACAACTGTATTGTGTATACAAGTAAGTAGAATCACTCTTTGTCAAAGTCAATTCTCAACTCCCGCACACAGCTGTGGACCTGCACACATGTGAATAAATGTGCATCTGTCAGACCATACATGCCTAGTGGCTTGCACTCGAGACTAAGTGTCTCTGTATATGAATGTAATGCTGCCTTACTTGTGTTGTATAAGCCACTGAAGGGGGTTCCGAGCTCACTGAGGATTGAGCCCATTGTTATGATTGGACCTTTACCTCGCTTTGCCATATGTGGAACGACCGCCTTTACCAGATGAACTGTGCCAAAAAAATAGGTGTCCATCACTAACTGAGCAGAGTCAAATGTGGCATCGGGAAGGGGTTCTGGTATAGCATATGAATTTATACAGCATTCCAGTGGACACAAATCAAAATAGTAGCATAAGGTCCATTGAGGGTCACTGACCTTGCCCTTAGTGGGCATAGATGGATTCAATATAGCAACATAGCAATATGGACTGCCAGTCAGCTACATTTTTGACATTAGCCAAGTCAAATTTCAGAGTCTGACTGCCGTGCTGCACACTAGGACCCCAGTAGCTAGGAGTAGCTTCATCATTGTAACTTAAATGGTACAGTGCAACAGTGACCTTCATAAGTGTGTATACTCAGTTTTTAAAGAGCTGCATCATTAGGTCAAATACTACCAGAATCTCAATGTACTTACCACTGCATCAGTATTCTCAATCTTTTTACCTTTTTCTGCAAAATGGGTCTATGTTCCTAGGAGATGGGGGGCATGTACCTTATCCTACTATCATATAGATGGGTTAGGGAAGCAGTGTGACAATTCATGCCAGTATGCTCAGGGATGGTGTCATTGGCTATTTTGAGCTTTTTTAGAAAATGAGCCTAACTCTTCTGCTTGCAGCTTTTCAGGCTTTTTCACCTTGCTATGCCTTGAGCAAGGTGAAAAAAGCTTTACATAAGAATACTGATGCAGCAATTGACTGGCAATTTTGGCTATAAAACTGCAGCATCTTCAACAAAGCCAAGTCTTAGCCAATGAATGTGCCCTACAAATCACAGTTTGCTGATCCTTGGCTGATCCTCAAATACTAAATGCAAGTGGTATCAATGCAGAACACTTACTATACACATTGATGCAAGCTGACACCACAGTTAGTGGTCAGTAGTCACATGGAGAATTGCCTTTTTTGGGTGGTACCACTGCCATTGCATTATATTTCCTTCATTTTACATCAGATTCATCTCATATTCCTGCTACTTTAGTAGTGGGTATATGTGTGCCCTAATTTCAAGATCCAGTGATACGGTGTATCCCCATCTGTCCAACAGCATTTCGGCTCAAGCATACTCCCCCTTAATACAACTCTACAACAGATCATGCCAGCTACCAACACTGATCTACTATACAACAGAGATAAACTAACCTCCCCAACATGCAGAAGAAGGTCAAAATATTGCATCATATCTTTGTTGAATGTCAAGGGGGTGGTGACCTGTGACATCACATGTAGGGAGGGTCCCCAGACCTGCTGAAAATCATGTTTGAACTTTGTATTTGGGTCAGACTGTGTCTATAGCTGCTTGAATCAACTCAAATCCCCTCTAAAACACATAAAAATGCTTTGTTCCTCACAGGACAGTTCTATAGGCAGATCTGAGGTCATAGTGAGGTCATGTCACAGGTCTGTCACTTCATGTGTGATCACCACCCTTGGCAGGACATCAGAAATGCAGCAATGCCATCACAAGCTGTTAGCAGGGCTCCTTGTAAGGACGTAACCCTGCTAACAGCATGCTCCATCAAGATGTCCCTATGAATCCAAATTTAGAAAGCACTAACTCTGTCTGTCATCTGTCATCTGTCCTCAAGTCCATCTGCCTTCCTCAAGTCTGGTGTCCTTCATCACCATGCTCCATGGGGCCTTTAGGCCTCTTTCCCCTGGTTCTAATTACACTACAGTAGCATATTCTACAATCATAGGCATGAATATGATAATATATTTGAGGATTATTACATCCTTCAGTCTGGTCAAATGGGTGACATGATGTGTCATCTGCTTCCAATTTGGATCCGCCTGCTTTTTGTTACAATTTCCCCACTTTTAGCGCCCAACCACATGCCTTATTGGACATCATTTCATTTCATTCTTCTTATCACCCTATATCACCCTATCTTTCATTTCTCTTATCTCCTATCACTTAAATTAAACTTCTGATAGCTTATCTCAAAACACGCAGCATAGATAGCTTATCTTTTCCCTTCCTATCTCTCCCTACTTATCCCTATTACTCATACACCAGATAACCATCTAGTATTTAAACTGTTAGCCAGCCTTTGTATTCTTTAGTTTTGGTATTATAAGTTCTTCCGAGTCTTTGAGTGGCCTGATAAGCTCTCATTTTGCTTGCCTTACAAAATACCAAAACTAAACCTCTTCATCTCATTCAACTCGGTCGAACGACGAGCTATCAAGCTCATCAACATCTACGGTATCACACACATCGTACTAACCATCTATCTCATCCTCGCTGTATACTCCTACCTCAAAATCCTTTGTCATTGCCTCGAATCTGCCTAATGCACAACCGAACAACAGTGTCAGCCCCGCTTGATCTAAGCTGGTATATCAACAATATCTATGGACCAGGACACTTTGTGACACCTAAACAAGTGGACGGAACATATTATATATATCGCAATGTGTACATCAGACACATTCCAGAAATCCAATACCACCCTGACAGAAAATGTTTTGAACCAAGAGACATTATCATTACAACAGAATTACTCGAACAAGCCACAGAGGAATACCAATTCCTCAATACCTTCACAGATGACCCTGAAAATATCCCAGTACCTTTTGAAGAAACCTTCTTCACCCCACCCGAATCACCAGAACCAGAAACACCATGACCCCCACTTCGAGAACTACCTGAACTACTGATTGTAAAAAAGGAACTCGAAGAAACTCCTATCTCCATCCCGCAACACAGAACTTTGACACCTCTTAAATCCTCCTTAAAAGTTTGTTTCAAAAATAATGGACAGTGACACCCCCATGCCCTCAACATCAAGTCAACCCATGACTACAGACACGACAAAACCGCCATACTACTTTCCACCCCCAGAACATCCTGACGCATGAACTATATACAAATTAACTTTGTACGTCAGAAGACGAACGTATGAAGACTTCTTTGTCTGAATTCGCGGAGGATCACTAGGCGGGATTTATGAGATCCATGGTCATATAACAAAGTACAGAGGGGCCCCAGCCACTTTCCCCCATGAGCCATGGGCATAACCCATTTATTAGTACCCACTGCAGTAGGATTGGCCAATAGTTGGCCAACGGCCCACAACTATAGGGTTATAATACTACTAATACTACTATTAAGCCGCAACCCCCCTAATGGCTATTGGGTAGGTGGGTACCCTTCTACAAAGCCAATAATACTAGTACCTGGATGACTATGGGCTCCCAATATTATTAGTAATAACTTGGACCAGGCTGGGGCCCAATGGCAAATGTTATTAGTACTACAGTGACCTGCACCACTTCTGCTTAGCAGTTTACTACTAGTACTATAGCCATGGGACATGGCAAATAGTATTAGTACTAAAATGGCCTGCACTACTGCTGCTTAGCATTTTACTACTAGTACTACAGCCATGGGACATGGCCAATATAGTATTAGTACTAAAATGACCTGCACCACCTTGTTTACTACTAGTACTACAGCCATGGGACACAGCAAATAGTATTAAATGACCTGCACCACCTCTGCTTAGCATTGTTAATACTAGTACTATCAGTATTCAATGATCTGCACCACCTCTCCTTAGCACTGTTAATACTAGTACTATTAGTATTCAATGTTCTGCACCACCTCTCCCTAGCATTGTTAATTAGTACTAAG
>QLOY01002838.1:3888-15051 GCA_003313965.1 Megacollybia marginata
CTGGGACATCCATTGCATTCCTTACAGATTGCAAATCTCATTCAATCTGATCTCAGAAGATTTCTGTCCCAACCTCGATACATTCTCTACCGACTCCCATTCCTTCTGGATAGTCCTGGGACATCCATCGCATTCCTTGCAGATTGCAAATCTCATTCAATCTGATCTCAGAAGATTTCTGTCCCAACCCCGATACATTCTCTGCCGACTCCCCATTCCTTCTGGATAGTCCCGGGACATCCACCGCATTTCCCGTGGATTGCGACCTGCTGAGCGATCTTCTCGGCGCAGTACTGACCAAGAACCATGTGGAACATCTGGTCCATTTGGAGTGGTTTCTCACTCCTGAACTCGAAGACACTGGGCTCATGGAAGACTTCTTGTAAGTTCTATTTCTCCCATGGTAGCCTGCTGACATCTTCTAAGGCTATATACACCCGTTTCTCTCGAGCTCCTCTACTTCTCAACCGCACTCTTCCCATATCACACTCATGCCACGCCTAATGCCTCTAACTGAAGCCCAACGAAATGCCAAGAAGCGACAGCAGGGTAAACATCAGCGACCTAATATGAATAATGTTTTACAACCTCCAACAACTTTTACTGAAGTTCGCGAGCGGATTCAGCAAATACAGCTTCGCATTGATGAGAATTCTTTAATGGATAGGCTTATCTGTCCCGTTTGTCTTCTTTCCTTCAAGAGTAAGAACGGACTGACAAATCATATGACATCCGCTACGACATGTTCTTGGTATTGTCTAGGCGAACTGGAGTTACATACATCCATCTCCAGACACACAGCGGCTAACTCTGAACCTCCAAACCACCCCGACCCTGACGTTACTACTAGAAGAATCGGTTCAACTTACGAATTGACACGGAGACAGTGTCGTCGTGTTCAACAACTCGAGGCTCGATGGAAATGGCTCGACGCTCAAACAGAGGGTCAGGAAGTGCATATGGAGCAAGAGCAGGGTCCTGATGAAGGCAACATTGATGAAGTAGAGGTCGAAGAACCTGAAGTGGAAATGATAGAAGAGAATTTGGCAACATTATGGCAGGATTATATCAAGGACCACAGAGACCCTTTTGAACCCATAGAACCTCCCCAGGTCCAGGAAGATGCAATGGACGTGGATGTGGAGGAAGTCACAGGACCATCAACGCCATCTCAACCAACCCTTATCGAGTTGGAATGCGACCCGTGTCTACAAGCAGGTGCCACGATCCCTCCTTCTTCGGAACTTCAGGAAGAGTGGCACCAAAGATTCAACATAGATGATCAGGAGCGTGTAACAAATGCCTATACTCCATTCAGCTCTGAAGCAGACTGGAGGATGGCTGATTGGATAGTCAGAGAGTCCTTGTCCAATAGCGCTTCTGATCAACTGCTTAAAATTCCTGGGGTAAGCTTCGTGGCCTTTATTTACTCTCCTTTAATCCTTGTGTAGGTTGTAGATCGCCTGGGTCTTTCTTTCAAAGACACTTGTACGCTGTATCAGAAGGTGGATGCTCTACCTGAGAGATGTGGACCTTGGCGCACCAAGATCCTGTCTTTCACCGACACTCCGCATGAGCAGTTCATTGTTCGATATCGAGATTCACTGGAAGCGGTCAAAGCTCTCCTGGGAGATCCGACTTTATCAAACGACATCGTTTACTGACCATCTCGAATCTTCTCCCGTAGAGAGGGCAAGGATGTTAGAGTGATTCACGAAATGTGGACTGCTGATTGGTGGTGGGAACTACAGGTAGGTAATAAACGGACTTTTTTCAGTCTTTAAATATTCCCTTTAGCACCACGAAAACTTCCTGAGGAGTGCTACAGTTGTACCGGTCATCATCGCCACAGATAAAACCCAGCTGGCTCAGTTCAGAAGGGGCAAAGTTGCATATCCTGTCTACCTTACTATAGGGAATATACCTCGTCATATTCGGAGAAAGCCCTCCAGACATGCCTGTATTCTCATCGGATACCTCCACCAACAAAGTCAATCATACCCGACTCACGGAGAACGATCATAGAGCCAAAACCAGTAGACTCTTTCACGATGCTATGCGTCTCATCCTCCAGCCTTTGAAGGAGGCTGCTCAGAACAATGGCGTGCCTATGATGTGTGCCAATGGGCAGGCCCGCTTGGTTGTCCCAGTCCTAGGTCCTTATGTCGCAGACTATCCAGAGCAATGCTTGGTCTCTTGTACCAAGGTTACAACCTGCCCTCGCTGCAAAGCACCTGCATCATGCATGAGCCCCTGGCATGGTGAATATCCGGAACGTACTGCAGCAGACACATTAAAGATCATACGAGAAGCTAAAGAAACGGCAACATCTAACTGTGCTTTCTGTGAGGCATGTTTGCTGCAGAATGTAGGCACTGGAGTCATACGGCCTTTCTGGGACGATTTTCCTTTCATCGATATCCATATCAGCATCACTTCTGATGTCTTACATCAACTCTACCAGGGTGTTGTGAAATATCTCGTTGCATGGGGGCAGAAATGCCTGTCACCCCTCGAGCTCGATGAACGGATACGCTCCTTAGCCCCCGCTTATGGGGTTACTCATTTTGAAAACGGCATCTCAGCATTGGGCCAAATTTCAGGTCCGATAAGAAAAAACATGGCAAAGATACTTCTGGGATGCTTGGTTGGTAGTGAAATGGAGGATAAAGGTACATCAGGAAAAACCCTTTTTAACCTGGATGCCTCAAGGTTGACCTGGATCAACCTATGTCAACCTTGGTCAGTCCCAGGTTTAAGTCTCAATTTTCAGGTCAGCCAGGTCAACCTAAGTCATGTCTAGGTTAGCCCAAGTCAACCCAGGTCAGCCCAGGTCATGTCTAGGTTAGTCCCAGATCAGCTCAGGTTGACTTAGGTTGACTCAGGTTTACTCAAGTTTGCCAGGTTTGCCAGGTCAAAAAGGGTTTTTCCTGATGTATACGAGCAGTCAGGGCACTTCTGGATTTCATCTACTTGGCTCAGTATAGCAGCCATGATGATGTGACACTGGGGTACATGAAGGAAGCTCTGGAGCAGTGGAAGCAGAATTGCGAATGGTTTATTGCTGTAGGGATCAGGGAGGATTTCAATATCCCTAAGTTTCACTCACTCTTCCATTATATCCAGTGCATTTGAGACTTTGGCGCCACTGACAATTATAACACTGAACTCTTTGAATGTCTACATATAGACTTTGCCAAAAAGGGGTGGCAGAAATCCAACAAGAGAGACGAAACACCTCAAATGATCCGTTGGTTAGAGAGGCAAGAAAAGGTGGCGGCATTTGAAAGACTGTTTGAAGTCATTAAGGAGCGGGAACTCGAGGAAGAGCTCAGCAAAGCTGAGGCTGATCACCAGAAATTTGACACTGGTTTAGCTAACGTGACAGCGGGGAAACTGGCGCTACAACAGAGCAAAAAGATAATCATTGCACAGCAGCCTATGCGAAAAACCCTTTCCTTCATCTCAAAAGCTCATCAATGCTACAAGTTGGAGTCCGCTCTAGTCACTTTCCTTTGTCGCATGTCGAAACTTACACAATCTCAAGCCCGCAACTTCGTTCTTCCTTTCAACACCCTTTACATCTATTCTCAATTCAAACTGGGGCAGAACAGTGTTTCCGGAGACATTGAAGAGAATGTTCATACAATCAAAGCTACACCCAGCTGGCAGGATACAGTTATCGTATGGCAAGGGAATACAGCGGAGTCTACAGGTCTCAAGGGTAAGTTACCTTCACTTGGATACGTTTCCTGGTATATAATTTCTTTTCCAGGCTGCAGGGTTGGAAGGGTCTATGTCATATTTCGTTTACCAGAACGAACTATAAATGGTTCTGCTCACCCTTACCCCCTTTCTCCTCTGGTATACATAGAGTGGTACTCGAAACTCAAGGATGCGCCAGAGCCTTCTCATGGCATGTACCGTGTATGCAAGCCTCGAGAAGTGGATGCAGCTGTTATCCCTCTTATGCAAATACGCCAAGGTTGCATGCTTTTCCCGGATTTCTGTAACAAACCTGCAGTCTCTTGGAGATCTGGAAAGGTACAGGAAGGAATGTGGGAATCGCACAACATACTGGATGTCTGTGATTCTTTCTTCTTAAATAATTTCCAAAGTAAAGAAGCCTTTCAAACTTGCTGGTAGTCTGGTTAACCAAAATTCAACGGCATTGGTCACGACAAGCAGATCGTTTGTAGCAGAGTCCTTTGATTTCTTTTGAACATAGCATTGAAATGGAACGCCGTTTCAGACACCGTGCGCCCTTTGATACTCGATAACCGTCAATACTTGCCGTATCGCGATGAACAACGTGCCAAATCGTGCGTAACATCAACTAAAATATCTGATTACAAAAGAGCACAAAAATCGTGAAAATGCAAATACGCCCCATAAAACACAAAATACTGTTTTGCAAGCCAGGAAGGCCCCTTTCGACATGTTTTTTTGAGTGGCGATGGATTCTCGTCGTTGATATGCACATTTTGGCACCTTTTGGAAAAATGTTCCCGCATCCCTGAATTTCTCACGGTATCCCCCAACCCGTTTTTCATGTCTCTAACGCCATTTCAGACACCGTGCGCCCTTTGATACTCAATAACCATCAATACTTGCTGTATCGCGATGAATGACGTGCCAAATCGTGCATAACATTGACTAGAATATCTGACTACTTAGCTTCAAAAATCATGAAAACGCAAATTCGCCCTGTAAAACACAAAATACTGTTTTGCAGGCCAGGAAGGCCCCTTTCGACATGTTTTTTTGAGTGGCAATGGATTCTTGTCGTTGATACGCACATTTTGGCACCTTTCAGGAAAATGTTCCCACACCCTTGATTTTTTCATGGTATCCCCCAACCCGTTTTTCACATCTCTAACACCATTTCAGACATCGTGTGCCCTTTGATACTCGATAACCTGTCAATACTGGGTGTATCGCGATGAACGATGTGCCAAATCGTGTGTAACGTCGACTATCTGACTCTCACAGAAAAAGTCTCAACTCTGACAATGATCACCACTTTATAATTAACTAGGGGAGCTCAATTCAATTCGTCTAATCGTCGCAGGTCGTTGTCGCGGTCACGGTCGACGTCAAGCTTGACTCGTGTTCTCAAATGTCTCTCAAGGAGGAAAGTCCCATGGCTCTTGATGCCGCCCCATACTTAATGTTCACAAACAAGGACAAACCCTTGCTGGATCACCCAATTTCACCTTTCAAACAAGAAATGTCAGCATTGCCTGGATCTCTCTCAACATCGGCGACCCCACCGCCAAGTTCAAAAAAGCAAGCCGCTTTTGCGCCTCAGCTCATTGGACATCTCCCAGTCTCAACCTTGCTACCTTTGAGCAGATTCAGGAGAACTGGTACATGTTCAAGTCCCAAGGTCATTCCAGAGAACTAGGAGAGAGTTTGTCATGCAATTGCCAGTTCGCACCAGGTCAGTATTGTCTGAACTGTACTGTAGGTAGCCTAATTGGCGCAACGTGTAGGCATAGATAGCCCAGAGACTGCTTGCGGGCATGACTCAGACTGTATAAACTGACTAACACAAGTAGAATGTCTTCCAGACGACTGTCGGCCAACGGTGAGACCAGCCAATGTTTCACCTCGCACTCAGTTCTTTTTTAGGTTTCAGCGAAGAGAATATGCCCCGATTTCCATCATCAAGATTGAAATGAAGGGCTATGGGCTTAGGGCAGAGGAGGATATTCGAAAGGACACCTTCATTTACGAATACATAGGGGACGTTGTTGGCGATGCCTCTTTCAAAAAACGGATGCGAGAATATGCAGAAGAGGGCATTGAGCATTTTTATTTCATGCAAAAAGACGAGGTGTGTCGTTGTACCTCCTGTGTTCTATTGCTGACTCGCATCCAGTTCATTGACGCTACTAAACATGGCGCCATTGCATGATTTGTAAACCACAGCTGTAATCCCAACTGCTACGTAGCCAAATGGATGATAGGCAAATATGTTCGCATGGGGATCTTTGCCAAGCGTAACATCCTCAAAAACGAGGAGCTTACATTCAATTACAATGTTGACCGCTACGGGTGAGCCTTCTCTTGACATTTGGGCACTGTCTGAACACCATCTAGACACCAAGCACAGATTTGTTACTGCGGTGAACCAAACTGTGTCGGATATATTGACTTGTAACTCAATGGTATGCTGTGCCTCTCTTTGTTGGCTTCTTCTCAAATCTCTAGTGGTATCATGGATTGGAAGATTGGGAAGGAACTCACAAAGCCATACCAGAACCAATGTCTTGATATCCTCCTTGTAGTTCTCCAAAATGTTTCTCATCAGACTGTACCCTCTAGACTGACTGCGGTTCGGTTCGGTTCAGGTTCAGCCTATTTTTTCTGAACCTGAACCTGAACCTGGCTTTGAACCTGAGGTTCGCAAAGGTTCGAGAGGTTCGGGCAAAAAAACACACCTTAAATGGGTTTTTTGCCTCTATTCACATTGTTTTAGCTGTTTTCTATTGACTACAGGCCAATAGAAGCATCAGAGACCAAGAAATCACGACATCACACTCACCAATATGCTACAGGTTCGGCGGGTTTGGGTTTGGGTTCGCCATTTTGAGCAATTTTGCGAACCCGGGTTCAGGAGGTTCGGGAACCGAACCGCGGTCAGTCTAGTACCCTCGTAAATGCATGACTTGTTGAAGAGTTTCATCCTGTGTCATCTAGCACCAATGTTAAATATATTCTTATCCTACTGTACAAACTCCAGCTATCTCCTGACAACGTCCTGAGGAAGTGAAGCTGACAGCCTCGAAGACATCAATGTGACTTCGCCAGCTCTGCCTGGAGATATCCAGAGATATCTGGGGATGGCGGAGCCGTATCAGCTTTTGAGGTATATCCTGGGACAGCTGGGGAGATCCCATTTTTTTGAAGATATCTCCGAGGTCTCCTGGGCCCTTCCCCACTCTGTCCCTACTATGGCCCCATACGACCTAAGACGGCCCGTACCCTCCCAGGAAGTGATGGGCCACCCCGGGGTCCACATCAATTTTTCCTGATGAGGTCGAGCTGGTCCCTTTCAAGTGCAAGCGACGCAAACAGACTAAAATGTGATTGAATTTAAATATCAAAATTTGTACTGTCACACTACATAAATAGAATCCCACAGATCGAGTGGAATCCCACAGCAAATCATGACATCCCACAGCAAATCATGACATCCCACAGCAAACAAAGGAAGGAAGGAAGGAAGGAAGTGTATTAACGGCATGGTCCACGACTTGAAAGCCACTTTCCAGGGAGTATCTAAGCACTGCAGTACATGCTATTGCCCCTGGGATCAGACTAACAACGAAAAGACGAGCTCACCCCAGGTAAGAACCCAAGGCTGTAGATCTCCCGCCGCTAACTGACCTTCACACCGCCACACATGTGTCCCCAAGCTTCCAAATCTCTCACCTCATTATTCGCCACATCATCAATGGTATTGGGTTGGGACAAATAGCGGCACTGTGTCATAATGGTGTAGCACCTCAAACACATATTTTGCCAACATGGCGCTCGTTTCAGCCCTCGATATCAAGACACGCAGAAAAGCCTCCTCATCACGGAACATCATGTTTGGGTCCACCGTCGGATTCTCCAGACAAAACTGTCAAAGGAAATCTGAGCGCAGCCTAAACAATTCCGCATCCAGGCAGAAGAGCAATGCATGTTTCACTGTTTCGAGAACATCGCGACAGAAGTGGCAGTAACGGTGTTCATAAGGTATCCGCTCTCTGTGATTGTCCGCCCATGCCAGTCTCACCACTGCAAGAGAGTGATTCCCTGTAATAAGTCTTGTGAGAGCCTTGCGATGACAGGCATTGTGTACGTCCCTCAAATAATGGTGCATCCACATAGTCTTATACACAAGCTTACCCTCCACTGGTTCAAGACAATGATGAATAAGGTAAGTGCTGCGATACAATGAGGCCAACTCACTCTCCAAACTGTCTAACATCGATCTGTGCATCTGTTTTAGCAGTTCCACAATTTTTTCGACTGCATCTATGGATGCAATATCTGGGAGCACTAAGTGGGGATGCAAAGCCGCAAGAGCAGATTTGAGATCAGAGAACCAGGAATGTCTGTCCCGTGAGTGCAAACGAATGCTTTCATTCAGTGCTCTCCTGACATGTATTTTCTGGCCTCTGCACCAAGTAAGCCAAATAACGTACCGCTAGTTCGAGACGTCGGTAACGAATAGGGACAACGCCTGTTTCGGTGAATAGAGGCGCATGGGAGGATCTACGGTGAAGTCCCAAGAGTCTCCTGAGAAAGCTGATTTGCACTTCTTCAAGCAGGTTTACTTTCACAGAATGAACATCAATGGCAACCTCGCACCCATAGATGAGGTGTGGATCCACACAGCCCATGTACAACAATCTGCCCTGCACAGGTGGGAGAGAACCGACCATGGACTCCGTATGGAGCACCGCATGTGCCACCTTACGCACCTTAGCTGCCTTATCATCATAATAGCCAGAGGCAATAGTGGTAAAGTTAGGAGAGACACACGATTTAAAAGTGAAGCCAACATAGGTGTACTGCTCCACAATATCCACCACTGTTTCTCCAAACAGAAATATAGGCCGTAGCGACGGTATCTTTCCATGCAGACACACATGAGATTTGACGGCACTAATAATTAAGAAGTTATCGTTGCACCAACGGTACAGTACTTCCATCTTTATCTGTAGACCAGCAGCTGACAACCCGAAGATGAGCACATCATCTGCTTGCTCCAGATGGGAGATGTAGACACCATCCAGATCAACATCATCTTCTGAAGTAGGAATCATGAAGTCTGCGAAGTATAGTAACCACAGATCGGGGGAAGCCGTATCACCAATCAGTACCCCTAATGCCGACATGAAGGGCTGAGATGACTGGTTATTGTGGTGCACCGTGTAATCCATTCTTTCGTATAACATTCTTAGCCAGTCAATAAGTCTACCGTGAGCTCCGCGTCTCTGCAATTTTAACCATAGTGAGGCACGATGGGTTGAAGGAAATGCATTGCTAATATCAACACTAGCCACATATAGAGTCTTGCCCATCGCTCTCACCTTCTCAATGGCAGTCTGCAGAATGAAGGCATTATTATTTGTGCGATAATTTTTTCTGAATCCATTCTGAGATGGAGGTAAAATCTCCTGCTGCTCTGCCCACAGAACAATGCGCTGTCGTATGAGCAGGGTGACGAATTTGACAATACAACATTCAAGACCTATAGCACGATACCCTTTAGGATCAAGGGCATGATAAGCCCCTCATTTTGCTATAGCCACCAAAATTGTATGTGCCCACAGCTCCGGACAATCACCAGAAATAATGCAATCATTGATCAGTGCCGTTAACAGGGCATCATCTACCTCTCTGATGTCATGGTAGCCAACACCATCAATGCCTTTTGAGCTAGTATGTGAGTGTTTTCGGGTCAGAGCCTTAGCCTCCTTAATTTCGTCTACAGAGAACAGAGCCGTGAAAAGTGGGTGTGATGTATCATCAGGATGGTCCGTTCTGTTAGCGAGACTCTCTCGGATGTCATATAACATTCTATCAAAAGACAGTGGCATTGGAAATATGGGATTCATCCGACACTCAAAAGCCGTTGCAAGGTCAGAAGCAGCTATCATTGAGCTGGTAGGTTTGTCTCCTGCCAATTGACGAAATGTCTGCCAAAATTTGCGTGGATTATCCGTCGAATCAATCAGCTTCTGCAGGTTCAGTCGACGTCGTTGCTCTAAAGTAGACCGACCCCTATGCGAAGCCAAGGAAGTTGAACTCCCAGTATCGAGCTTACTTCGTTTCCCTCCATTATCAGGCAGGTTTGTAGAGACTTTTAAAGGTAATTGCATATCCAACTGAAGGATTGTATTGGATCCTCATTGATCTGGCCACGTACTGTTATTTGACCTGTAGCCGGCACAAGCCTCCTGAGCTAATGTATGAGCACAGCGGTTATGGCCATTTTCTGCAGCAGCATCAGCTGAAAGGAACACAAGGTGAGTTCCTGCTTCCCGATTGATCAACAGAATGACAATCTTGCTTAACAGATCACCATTCACACAAGACCATTCCTGTCGTTTGCTTTCAGCTGCACGCCAGGTTACAGAGTCAATCGCATATTCAGAGTCACAATAGACTTGTATAGGTCTGGAAGGTTGTACCACCTGGAGCACATACAGAATACCCGTCAAGTATGCACGATTAACAGAGGCAGTACGATTGAGAAGTCGATAACCTTTGTTCAATTTATTGCCCACTCCAAAAAAGCATGTGAATGCATAATGACAGTCGCTTCCTGAGTGTCTGACCTGCATTCCGGATACATGAACAACCAGGGGAGAAGCAAACCCCTCAGGATTCCATGTTCCATATAGCTTCCCAAGGGCATCGGGCACCTCCTCAGCCTTCACCGTCTTAGAACTCATAACTTCAAGCAGACGCTGATCAAGCCTGGAGGCTGTAGGCCACATTGACATCGGAATGGCGAACTTTCCGAATAGCCTGCGTCCATGTTGCGTACCGGCCTGATCAGTATTATGTGATAGCAATGCTGGAACTCTAAGCCTCACTACTATAGGTGCATGATCGGACCACTCCACTTCATGTTGACCCACAGTCATGGCATCCAATAATAGCATAGCGTCCTTTGTTGCCAAGCATAGATCAATAACCATAGACCCATGAAATTGGAAAGAAGTATACATTTCTGACTGCACCGAATTGCTGAATACCATTGCATATCACCAAGCCAAGATCACTCGCCACTCTGAGCAGATCTATACCTCGCGTGTTAACTGATATATCCATTGACCTCCTATCAGGGTCCGAAATATCAGCCTTAAGCAACCCAACACGCGCATTCAGGTCCCCAACAACAATAACTGGCTTGTTGAGGGTTGTTGCCGCTGTGATCACCTCTTTTAGTTTTTGCCATGGATGCGTGTCTGTGAACTGCATCCAAGTATCAGCATTATTGAGGAGAATATAGGCTCCAATTAGCAGCAAAGACCCAATATCCAAAACCATTATGTCTGTACTACAGAGGTGTTGGATCATGAGTGTGGCACCTGACTAGCCCGTCCTGAGGACCTAGTTAGATAGGTTAACATAGTCAAGGTATCTAGCCTA
>QLOY01002843.1:0-63440 GCA_003313965.1 Megacollybia marginata
CGGAACGCATGTAGACCCACAGCAGAACTGGCGTCGACCGTCGCACCACTGGCATCCTGAAGAAACGACAGTGAGTACAGAAACTATTTCATACCGATACTGACAACGGTACTGTCATCTATGGAAGCACGGATTTCCAAGGAGTCTGGCATAGCAGGGAAAGGAGCTAGAGATCAAGTGAGTCTATCGACACTGTTGAAGGATGACAGACTCACCGGCTACGACACCCAGGCCGAATACAGCAAGAGAAACAAAGAAGATAGCGATGAGCTTCATGTTGAAAGAATGATTCGAATCGACGAAGTGAAGAATCAGTTGTAAGAAAATAAAGTCGAAAAGAAAGCTGCTTCTAGCAGTGGACCCGGAAATGAACAAGGGAGGGAGGGGGGATGGGGAAACGATACCAGCATATGAAGGGTTTTTATACGCTGGGTTGTCGGTCGTAGTAATTTCCGTTTTTCCGCGATGGACAGGGAAGAGCTTCGTTCAACTCTGAGTCATGATGGTAGTTATAGGACTTGCCGTACCCATGTTGTACCCAACGTGGAGATCTTCGTTCGGGAGTCAGCACTCAGTTCGCTTGCTATAGTCACTTGGAAGTCTGCAATCGGTTTCACCTAGAGTTTCGATACTTGTCATCGCCTGCAACTAGCGCCCAATTTGTATCCAACTTGAATGGGGTATGGCAAGTTGTACTACACCGACTCTTTTTTTTTTTTGCACGAACGGAGATAGAAGTTACTTTTCTAAATCATATTGATGCATCGTTGAATGATACTGACCACAGAAGCTCTGGTAGTAAGGAAGGAAGGAAGTATACGGCGTGGTCCACGCATGAACGCCGCCTATGCAACTGACTAAATTGCGTAAGGGGTATCTATGTCCCAGTCAAAATCCACATCCTCAGCCGAACGGTCACATGTACGGTAGTCTAATACATAACCAAAACATAGACACAAAGTGAGTGGAGCAAAATATATTTAGCAAATCAGACTCAGGTGGAGGGAATTGAATTGTCAGGTAACGGTATAGGCATATAATCATAGATACTGAAGACATCGTGGCAATCTAGCAAGGTAAGGAGCTGGAGACTGTAGTATGATGCGGAATTGTACTTTTCCTAATCATATTGATGCATCATTGATAGATCGAATGATACTGACCAGGCACATACAGAAGCTCTAGTGGTAAGGGTCGTTGGGCGTATGCCATTAAAAATGATGCTTCAAATCTTACGGTTCACATTTAACAGTCAAAGAAAGATTCGGAGGGTATCGCCCATATCCAAATTTCCAGCTACATACAAAAACTGAAAGTAACTCTGGTACCTTACTTCTCAAAGATAAATACCACTGATCCATCAATCAGCATGGTCCAAGGGATACACCGAGGGCGAGGCATTGGCCATTGAGACAGACCCCTAGCTGAGTCGCGTTGAAGGGACTCGTACAGTGGTCAAAGTTGGGGAGAGGGCTTGCTGCAGCAGAGGCAGATGCACTAGCCAAAATCGCCGCCGAGGAAGCGGCGGCATCGGCGGCATCAGTAGTTGTTGCGGTGGCACCTGCACCCGCGTCGTTGTTTACACCAGAGGCCGCAGTTGCAGAGGCTTCACAAGTGAACATGTTAGCACGTAAGTATCGATACGGTGTGAAAACTTACAGGCAGCAGCAGCAGTAGTACCGGCAGTACCTTTCCCACCCTTGCCCTTCTTAGCAGCGGCGGCGGCGGCGGCGGCCTTAGCCTGGTCAATTCTGAGATCAAGTCTTGTACAGGTGTAAACTACTTACTTGAGCAGCTTTCTGGGCAGCCTGGTTTTTGGCGGCTTGCTGGTTGTTTTGTTGGTTCTGGTCTTGTCTACGAGGAGCAAGATCAAAAGCACCAGGGTAAGGAGCTGCACAACATTATCGACACTTGCTTGCAATCGACATACAACAGAAACTCACCAGCCAGAACACTGAGCCCAAAGACGGCGACAAAGCAAGCAAAGATGATGGTCAACTTCATGATGAAAGAATGGAGGTTCGAGTCAACGAAACAAAAGAAGTGGTTTTAATCTGAGAACGAATGAAATAAACAAGTTCAATGCTGCTTCTAGCAGTGAAAAAGTCAAATGGACCAGTTGGAATGGACGAAGAAAAAGGGGGAAGGAACGAACGAAGGATGTGGAAAAAAATAGAATATTGGAAGATTTATATATCGCTTACCATGACACCCGATCGTCATAGGTACAGATCTAGAATCAGTTCACATGTTCCAGCTATGCCGGTACTAATCATGCCGTCTGCCAGCTGGAGGTTTCAAAGACCTTGAGCTCGACTCGACTTGGAGCGCATGACCGTCGATGATTTGCCAGTCTTTGTTCAGCGCTCAAGATCTGCAGCTGGGCTGTACGTCGATCATCCCCTCTGAACGCAGACTGCCGAATGTATCCCGAGCTGCCCATCGAGACATGACATTGATAGGATCATTTTTATTTTCTGTCAGCCAGAGACTTTGATTGGTAGCTCCATTTGCCGAATGATGCTAACCTGCTTAGTCATTCCCCGACTCTTGACAAATTTAGCCCTACCCCTTCTGGGGTCTTCGAGGCATGCCACATACTTGAGCTCATCTGCATTCAAGTTGCCAATATTTCTTGATTTGACAGCTCGCAGCTCACGATCAGAAGCCTCAATTCTATGGATTGTTACAAGCTCTCAATCAGCCTCTGTATTGGTCAGCTGCCGACAAATACCTTAAGCGGACAGCTAGCCAATCAGTAGCTGCCGGTAGCATAGCAACCTATAGCAACTCATACAACAGCCGTATTCGCATAAAGTATGATTCGTTGATCCTAGGTTAAGTGCCATGTAGATACAAAGAGACGCATGAAACAGACATACAGAAAACAAACAAGAGAGACACACAGGGAGGATTACACACAACATCTTTAGAGCTCATCGTCGGAATCCAATCCCTTCTTTTTCCGTGCCAGACGCTCCTTCTTTGCTTTCCGTGCTTCATTTGCAGTCACCTTCTTCGTCTTCTTCGACTCAATCTTGTTGCCCATGGCATCGTACTGATCCTCATCTTCACCGTCCTTCTTGTCGATTCGAGGACCTGAGCCCTGTCCTTCGACCCAGTTGTGGCCAGATGCCTCAAGACGACCATCACGCATTGCCCAAACTCTGTAATCCCGTTAGCGCAACACGGCAACCACACCAAAAATACTCACTCGGTGCACAAGGACTCGGAGAAATCCCTATTGTGGGTAATGACGAGAACACCTCCTTCGAAGACCTTGAGAGCTTCGATGAGGGCAGCAAGCGATTCACGATCGAGGTAGTCTAAAACAGTTGAGAATCCGACAGCAGGTAAGCACAGAAAAACGCACTAGTAGGCTCATCCAGGCAGATGACGTGAGGACGACGCCATGTAGCAGCGCCGAGAACAATCTTGACTTTCTGACCACCAGAGAGACCTCTCATAGTGTTGTGCGACACGAATTCAGGGTCGAGACCGAAGTCTGCAAAGTGGCTCTCGATCTCCCGACGAACTAGTGGGCGGAGGAGACCGAGCTTCTGTGCTTCACGGGTATCGACTTCGAGGACTTTCTGTAGAAACATTCATCAGAACTGGATGAGATTAGGAACTTGGGTCCACAAACCTTCTCGAATCCACGTTTGATAAGATCGTCGCGAGGCAACCAGATGTTCTCAGATGAGCTCATTCCCTTCAGGGAAACCTCATACTCGTAAGACTGCTTCAGCTTCTTCCTTGACAAGATCTCGTCAATGAACCTCTTCTGACCCTCAACAACAACGAGAGCACCATCCTTCATCTTCTTCAGCTCCTCTTCTGAGATCTGTCGGGTAGCCTTGCTCATCTCCTCCAAATCTTCACCGGTCTGGTAACGCCAGAGCATGTACTCGAGCGCTGTCTTGTCCAGATGGTTATCGATGTGGTGGAAAGCATGCTGAGCGACGTAACCAATGACCAAGTTGGGGTGCTTCCAGATTTCACCGCTGAGGTTGGGTTCCATCTCGCCGGTGAGAAGTTTCACGAGAGTGGACTTGCCGGAACCGTTGGGACCGAGGACGGCAACACGCGAAGAGAGGGAAACTTGAAGAGTGATATCGAAGAGTTGCTGGACGGCCGAGGTAGGGTATTGGAAGTTGACCTTGCGCCTGTGGAGGGTTAGTATTAGACCGTGTCTGGGAACCGCATACGTACATCTTGAGCAAACTCTTTTCCTTAGTCTTGACACCTTCGAGGAGAGGCGGATGAGGGAGCTTGAACTTGTAGTCCTCAGCGGCCTCGAGAGTGTAATACGACTTGGCCTCGGGAACCTGAGCGACGAACCTCTCGAGGTTACCGCGGTATCTCCTAAGCTTGAATCGGTTGAGGTGGAGAACGTCAGTGATGGTGTTGTTGAGGAAGGCCGAGTCGTGGGAGACGATGACTGAGGGATATGTTAGATTGTGAGTGAAGAATCGACAAAAAACATACTCGAAGTGCAGGTCTTGAGGCTTGTAAGGTAGTTCTCCAACCAGGCAACGTTCACAACGTCCAAGTGGTTAGTAGGCTCATCGAGCAAGAGGATGTCAGCCCTGAAGAGCATAGCACGAGCGAGAGCAAGCTTCATCTTCCAACCACCGGAGAGACTACCAATAGCCTGCTTCTGGCGTTCATCACTGAAACCGACAGACGCGAGGGTCTCCCTGATCTCAAGCTCTTCAGCAAGGATACGCTTGTCATCGAGAATGAACTGCAGGACAGAAATATCTTCCTCACTTCCGTCAATATCGTGCTCGACGTAGAAAGTGCGGACTTCGTCAGGGGACGGGAATCCTTCAACTTGACTACAAAAAGGTGAGAAAGGGTAAAAAGAAGTTACAGAAAACACACCCGTTGGTGATGGCACGCATGAGAGTCGACTTTCCGGTACCGTTCTTACCGCAGAGACCGTAGCGGTGACCACGCTTCAAACGCAGAGTAGCTGTGTTGAGCAAGATCTTGGCACCATATGCAAGGGAGAACTGGCAGTTGCACAAGTCCTCACCCTCCTCTTCGTCTTCAGGGACCTCCTCATCATTGACATCGTCGCTAGCTGAGCGAACGACCCACTCGCGAGTGGCAGCGACAGAGTCTGGTTTCTCAGCGGCGTAAGCGAGGAAAGGTGCGAGGGTTTCCCAGTCTGGAACATCAAAGTCCTTTGCGTTGACGAGGTTGGCAGCGAGAGCGGAGGCGTAGATGACAGAGACATAGGCAGGCGAGATCTCACCGCCAAGCTTTTTGTAGATCGCAACGAGCGAGTGAGAGAGCTGAGCGCCGTCTGCGAATTTGAGAGGAGGAAGGTCGGACCCGTCGGAACCTTCGGGAACTTGACCGACCTGACGGAGAGTAGCAATGGCCTTGTTGACAATGCCACGAGCTTCAGGGTCCCCCATGGCAGATTCGACCTTGATAAGCCCCGGGAGAAGCTTGGGAATGAAAGGACGAACGGTAACGTGGGAGTCGACAAGTTTGGCCATGTTGTCGACAATGACAGCGACCTTTCGCTTTGTGGCGGTCAACTTCTCGCTGAGACCACGGGAAAGTAGAGGAACCATCAACGACAAGGTCGCCGAATCTACTTCAGAAACGAATGTGGTTGCCGAGAGGAGGGCGATGGTATTAGGCACCTCCTCGACGGGATTAATAAGAGCTTTAATTAAAGCAGGAATAAAGCGTTCAATGTCCTTGTTTGAGATGAGCGCAGTGGCCTTTGTGAGGGAATCCCGGGCGGCTTTCTTCACGTCTGCTTTGGTATCCCAGATAGCCTCGGATAAGACCGGGACGATATCCGGCATCAAACGTGCGGTTTGAACAGGTGCACTTTTGACCAGCTGATCGAGAATAGTCAGTGCACCGGTTTTGACTTGCCATTTTCCGGCTGATTTGATTTCATGAAGAAGCGCAGGAAGAATGAGAGCGGTTGCCCAAGGATTCATAGACGCAACAAAATCCCGAACTGCATCAACTGCAACTGTCCTGACAGCGGGCATTTTATCGGCAAAAGTTTCAAGAAGAGCAGCATAGATACCCGAGCTGATGAAGACGGGTTCGAGGACCTTTACAGAGTCTTTTGATTTTGAGAGCACTTTGATTGCATCGGCGGCACCCTCGCGAGCGGCAGGCGATTTTTTGTCAGCAAGAGCCTTAATGACGGCCTCTGCGAAGCCTGAAGATTCAAGGGTTGCTGGTGAGACCGCAAGCAAGGACTTGGCTGCTGTTTCGCGGGCAGACTTGTCCGCAACGAACAACGAAGCAATATCGAGCTCAGAGACAGCTGCTTTCAATGAAGCAGGGTCGGGGATTGTGGAGGTAGAAACGGCGGAGGTTACAGCGGGCATTTCTAAAATTCTATGGACGGTCAGCGAACACAGCCCTTATCAACGACGAGCGCACCTAATTTTCAACAAAGGCACAAGGCACAAGGAACAATGAACTCTATATTCTATGAGTCGGCTAGAAGCCTGAAACCGTCAGCAACGGCGCACAACTTGCTCAAAAATCGTACCTCTAAGGAAAAAAGATGAGTGGGGAGTGAAGGAAGTGTTTGAAATTTTCTCGGCTTATGAGGCGGTGTCGGAGTTTAAAATACGGACTATGACAAAAAAGGGTATTGATAGATAACATCAAGATCGGTAGCTACTGCAGCTCCTTGTCGAGTTCCGCAAACGTAAGTGGGCTGAAAGCCTATGCATGTTAGCAGGGTCGATATATAATAAAAACCGACATACATATCCACCGCCCTCAAAATGTTTACTGTTCGCCTCAACCCAGTGGAGCCGAAGAGCATGGAGGTAGGCACTCAATCCTTCCATCAGGCACAGGATGCCAACAGTGGCTGACAGCCACATGTAGCCACCGAAAATGAGTCCGATCCAACTTTCCGCCGCTCCAAGCGTCATATTCCACAACACCTCCGAAAGCTGCGCATGGGCTAGCGATAACGCCCACAATCGAAGGTAAGACGCCGTATGGGAGATACAGTTGAGACAGAACTCAATGGTGTGAATCGTCTGGTGAATAATCACCTCGCTAAAGTCCTCATGTTCAGGCGCGCCACTACCTTCGGCGTTATCACTGTTCTCGTCATCCCCCACAGTCGGCAATCCAACGTACCCCTCTCTACCCCGCATCTCCTTCCAGAACCACAGCGGTTTGACGCACTTCTGGGTCGACCTTTCCGGGTTGGAGGAACATGGCAATGAGCATATTTAGCAAAGACGGCGGGCTAACAGGCGAGTTTGACCAATCCACAGACCACTTGTATAATATCATCGCGACGAGATATCCAAAAATCGATTGCATGAAAACCATTTGTGGTATAAAGTTCCCCAAAATGTCGATGGGACTTTTAAACTTTACGTGGTTCACGAGTGAGAGGCATAATGCAAAGGTCATCTATAACAACCGTTACCTCATTATCGGACATGAATGCAGGGAAGAACACACGTGTGAGACACCCAGTATAATGCTCATCTTCATCTTGTAGCTGTTTACAAAGACCAAGTTGTTGGCTGCACCATGCCATGCAGGATCAAGACCGAAGAGGTAAGGCCGACCGCTAAACGTTCCGATAATCTTATCGCCATCTTCTTCCTGGTGGAACGACCAGCCCGACTGGAAGAGATGAAGCGTTCTGGAA
The DNA here is from genome assembly GCA_003313965.1 of Megacollybia marginata. Taxonomy (NCBI): domain Eukaryota; kingdom Fungi; phylum Basidiomycota; class Agaricomycetes; order Agaricales; family Porotheleaceae; genus Megacollybia; species Megacollybia marginata. The sequence continues at coordinate 7,676 of QLOY01002843.1, forward strand.
AAGATATCGTTGTACATCAACCCCGTGTATAACGAGAAGATACCCATAAGGAGGATGATATATCGCCCTTCAAATATCGGAGCAACGAGCTAGACATACACGAGTCAGCCTTCGAATAAGTAGAACGAATACTTACGTCATGTAGCTGCTTCTTTGCAAGCCTCTTCTCATCCAAAATCATATACACCGCAGCGGCAAGTATAATCCCCGCATGTCCCAAATCTCCAAACATAACAGCAAAAAGAAACGGAAATGTCACCGTAGCATATAATGCGGGATTAACCTCTTGATACCTCGCGATACCATACGAATCCATCATATCTTGGAACCCTCGAGTAAGCTTGTTCACCCGATGATACGTCGGCGGGATCATACCCACCATCGGAAGCCGAGCCAATATTGCAGGCGAAGACGAAGACAATCGTGCAGCCTCCTTCAACGCAGACTGCACCTCGCCAATATCCCTCGTAGGCACCCACCCCTCCGCAATGAGCGTTCTCCTCCGCGCATCAAAACTAAAAAGATTCAACACCTCAAAGACCTTCTTTTCCTTCTTGATAGCATCCTCCCACACCTTCAAATACCTCCCAACTTTAACCATCTCACTTCTCCTCGATAGTTTGGTGTTGTACACCACCAGTTCCAAATCCGCCAACCGTAAAGAAACCTCTCGCAACGAGTCTTGCCTTCGTTGGGGGTTAGAATCGATGGGATACAAATTGGCACCCATTGAATCGCAGATTTTGTCTATCTTGGTAAGGAGGGTTGATCCATGTGCGAAGATGATGAAGACGCCTTTGTATTCTTCAGTTTGGGTAATGGGATCAACGAAAGGTGTAGGGATGTCAATGTGATTCATGTAGAGGTTTCCACGAAGGACACGCCAGAGGAGACGTTCCAGGGTTGGAATGCGTTCGCGACTGAGGGTGCCTGCGATGAATCTGTATAAGAACAGTCAACTGAAGAGTAAACGAAGAAGTTATGCTTACTCCAAGTTGGATTGAGCCAGAGAGGACGGAGCAGATTGACTTTCTGCATCGACATGCTGCAATAACGGAGCAGCACTCTCATCGAACGAGTTGCGGATCTCCTCCTGGTGGTCATGGGTACGTTCGAAAAACACAGCAGTTTCCCTGAGTACCCACTTAACCTCCGTGAGTTCCTTGAGTCTATCACATAGACTCTTGTAGCTATCGTTCATCCTAGAAAGCCTATCTTCGTGCTCACCAAGCACGGCCTCGAGTTCATCAACTGTCCTGGCGCCGCCAGGACCAGTAGTAATCATCTGAAAAGATTCCTCAAAATATAGAACAGGAACCACATCCTGCTCCTCAGCCGTCGAATTTGCATTCGAAATCTGAGCAGAAAGAAACCTGGCCTTCCTCGCCATGTCATCCAAGCGACGAATTTCACCTACAAAAGACCGTTGGAATGGATTTATCGTAGGATTCATGTCTTTAAATTGGACATTTCCCAGTTGGCCTAGATGGTAGACTGTATCGTGAGCCACTTCAGTGGGCACGAAGAACTCCACAAAGCTCATTTCTTCCGAGCGAAAGAGACTTGGATAGTCGGCCATGGTCGAGTCAGGTAGAGAGAGATTCGTATCAGATTACGATGCATTGACATCCCCGTCCGCAGTCCAGTTCTCAGATGTAAGTGACAGCTTCGAGGGGCTGTGAGCCAAGGCCATGGATCAAATCGAAGACCGCGTGGTGTAACTATAACTATAACGTTGTCGATGTCAAACAGAAACAAAAACAGTGCACGCGTTCTTTGTCTGTGTTTGTCCTCTTTCCAAAACTCGCGATGGTCAGTTCGGTTTCTCTCTGCGCCCAGCTTGACAAAGTTGCAGGCAGATCTAGAGCTCCTTTCATCTCACAAGTCAGTTCTTGGATATCTTCTTCTCACACGCTCGCCGACGGTGGGAGGTGTGAGTATCGTCCGACAGTCAGGGACCATTTTTGAAGGCGAGTCAGGCAAACGCTATGCTACATCGATAAGCAAAATGGTGGAGAGCGTGCAGAGTGCGCTGGATGAAATTGGCGGTGAAGATTCCGCTGTCCATGATGAAGTTCGGTTTCTGAGGATTCGGACGAGGCGACATGAAATTATTATTTCACCAGGTTTGTCTTTGGCTTTGGAGGCGGAATTTGCTGACAATTTCGCAGACGATAGGTATCTGCTGGCGGTGTTGCATGATCCAGCGACGTAGTGTGCTTCTAGATTGCATCTCACTGTATACTAGCCAATCTCCGGAATTTTTTTGGATAATGCGATACCCTTTAATCTAAGGATTTCATTTCAGTGAGCCTCGTTTATTCATTGACGACTTGCAGATACCACGTTGTATTGCTTTATGACAACATGCATGCATTACTGCGGATGAGCCCTGCCGGTCCGAATCATCTTACCTTGGAGGATCAGACAACGGCGAGCACCTCATTAGTCTTCCCCAACAATATCAGCACCAGGCAACAACCACCGGAAGGTCACACTCAACCGAACCTCTCGCGGAATACACACACTATCATCCTCACCCTCCTTGACCCAATCCTCAACTCTAGACGGAATCTCATGCGTCCAATCATACCTCGCATCCTCCGTCAGAACAATCAAACTCCGCGGAGGCAGATACAAATCATGACATGCACTTTGATCACTCTCCTGTGCAAACCGCATCACGCATCCGCCCTGCAACGAAACACCGACTATCCCGTCCGCGAATCTATTAAGAAGGTCGACGTGAGGGGTGATACCTTCCCCAGGTCGATAGAGATTTAATATAGCTTGTCGGACCCGTGTAGTAGGAGTGACGGGGAATAATAGCTCGTGAACGTCGGGTGGTATTACAGGCCTAAGAATATCTGCAATGACACCCAGAAGGTCGTTTAATGGTCCAATAATACCGCTTTGTCCAAAGAGCATAATCTGGTTGATGTCGGGAGATTGGAAATAAGTGTTCATGCAGTGGTCGACTGTGAGATCGGAGACTTCTTGTGGGAGGTGAACTGTTGGGGTGAAATAGAGACCAGGGATTGGCGGTGCATGTCGTTCGGCTAGAGCTACGTCGACTGAGAACAGCGAAGAGGCTGAGGTAGGTGAATGAGAAAGAGCTTTGTGAAACGAAGTGTCAATCCGAAGTGGACGCATGAGAAGAATCTATAGATTGCCAAATGAAGCACAAAGACAGGACAAAATGAATAACGTAGCGATACAACTAAATCCTTCCTATACCAAAGCAGCGAAAAAAAAAGCACAAAAGTAGGTACAAGTGAATAACCACAAAATTCCCCTACACCCAAAGCCGTGAAAAAAAAAACTCGGTCTGAATTCTACTTCGATCCACAAGGCCCATAACCGGCAGTATAAGCATTACCTCCCAAGTAGCCAAACGACGACTTGCCGGCAGGGCAAGTATTCGAGCGGGTATTCTTAGAGCCAGTAGCAGTGGCAATGTAGCACTTGTTCTTGTCACCACCTTTGAGCCCAACACCCCAGAGCACACATCCTGGTTTATTGTGGCAAGCTTCACAACAGGCTTCAGGGGTCGAGTTCCGGATGACAGTCTCTTTAAGATTCCGGAATGAGCCGTAGAAGGCTGCAATTTTCATCGAAGGGCCGCACTGCTTGACGACAGAGGTGACTGTGGCGGGAACGGTGACAGTGACAGTCGTAGGAGTGTATGCAGCAACAGTGATGGACTCCTCGTCGACAGCGGTTGTGGTCGTTAGCACTGTGGTAGTGGTCGTAGAGGGTGAGACATTAACGATCTGGGTCGTAGTGCCGGTGGCAAGCGTAGTCGTAGTACTAACTGTATTGGCGTCTGTCGTAACCACAGCTGTGTCGGTAATGACCGGAAAAGTGGAAGTGGTCGTGACGGTGGCGGCGGGTGGAACTGTTTCCGTTGTGGTCGTAGTCGATGTGACAGAAGTGACCGTTGGGTGAACGGTGGTGGTCCGGGTTATAGTGTGTGAGGTGGCATAGTGGCTGCAAGCTTCGCTTATTTCAGAAGAAACATATCCCTTGACGGCCTGAACCACAATGCTGAGGTCGAGGTCACGACGTTGGTTGCGGATTGAGACAGTGGAGGTAACAGTCTTGTATCTTTGGCTCACGTCAGTACAATGTGCGGGATTAGCAGTACATGATGCACTCACGATGTCACCGACGATGTTACAACTGGGGTAGCTGGAAGCTTTGTGAGACGGTTGCAGGCAAGAGGACTGAACTACTTACTGGTAATGGTCGCGTCTGTAGTCGTGGAAGTAGTACTGATCGTTGAGGTGGTGGACGAGACAATGGGCATAGGGGTAATCGTCGATGTTTCAGTGACAGAATCAGGAGTGTATGTCGACACATAGGTTGAACCCGGCGGAGTGAATGTGCTTGTAGAAGTCTCGTGCGGCAGAGAAGTTGTTGTCGAGACAGTCACAGTGGGCGTAGCATCAGTAATGGTCACTGTCCCTATATCAGTAGTTGTTGTTGTCGTCGGTTCAGCCACAGTGGACGTGGATGTCGAAGTGGTGAAGATGCCCAAATAACTTGCGCAAAATCCTTCAACAGGTGGTTTTGGCAATAAAAGCAAAACCGTATCGACTGTTCAAACGGTCAGAAGAAGTTAACAGAACACATAAGGTGCGTACCGGTGACCTTTCGCTTCTGCAATACAGGTCCGGGTGCTGCATCCATTTGAGCTGCAGGCCACCACGAAGCAGCATTGGTCACAGAGACCAAGACCAATGCCAGAAGAGTCGACCTGAGAGCAGAAGCGACCATGGTGAGGCAGGGGAGGTAAAGAAAGGAAGTAAGCTAGAGGCTTGGAGAATTGAAGACCATTTGAGCTAGCTTTTATACGTCTGCAAGAGACTCCTAATATGACGAGGCGGGAATAATCGATGATCGACTTCCGCTACGCGATCACAGAGTCATTGGCGCGATCCTTTTGACATAGAGATCGCGTTCCGACGAATGCAGTGCTATGCAGTGCAATTAGATGACGGTTTGTCATTTAGCCTAGATGGGCAGGCAAGCGAACATTCGCAAAGACTAAAGTCGTGGTGTTCATCAGAGAGCGTTCTGATCACGTGCATTGAAATGCGAACTGTTGGTCGTAGTTCGCGAAAGCATTCTTGATGGCTTGTGGTTGAACAGGAAGAGCTATCGGTGGTACATTCGATATAGGGTTAATGTTGAAGGCATTCGGGAAACGTGTGGGCAGCGAGACAATCTATTTGAATCATAGGTTTACAAGGACGTGTTCTTAGCTTCAGACGGCATCGTTCTCCACAAGTTTGCCACAGACGATGTACTTGTTCGAAAAGTGATCGATCCAACCTGTGTCGATGCTTAGTCGTGGTGCTTGATATGCACTATCACCCACCATTCATATTGTCACTGTAGCCATGTCAGCTATGTTAACGGGAAGAAACCAACACGCACATTTCGTCTTTAGCAAGATCAGTGAGCTTATCCAAAGGCTGGTCAATCGGAGTCAACATTTCTGCACTGCGATTAACACGAGGACAGTACGAGTTTGAATGGTCCATACCGAGGTCAAAAGACTGCTTCGCCATTCCTCTAGAAGCATCTCTCCCTGAAAAGTTACCATACATCCCGTCTTGACAGGTGCTATATAAATCCCGCACAGAAAACAGAGAGAGAGCAGGGTACTCACTTGGACCATAGAAATTGCGTCCGGCGGTCACATCAAAGACAGTCCCATTGATAGCTAACAGAATTCTGCCACCATCAAGCCCACTAAAAGGCTGCAGCGTCTTGGGCGTATAAACCTTGTACAAGACAGTCGGAGGATGGGATTTTGGCATCCAAGTGTAGCCAGATTTGAACTCATTTGGGATTTCTTTCAGAGGTTTAGTGCTCGGATACACAATCTTGTGGATGTAGTATAGAATGAAGACGAAGAGCGCTGAGTTCAACGGCGTTCCAAGCTCGTATGCCATGGCTGGCGGACAACTTTACAAAGCTGTATTATGTCATCCTTCTTTCAACGGTCACGCACCATGCATTCTATTATTAGTCTTCCACTTGAAGGCTAGTTTCTATGCTTCAAGCCGACTCGGCCAAGCAGACGTGTGAGCCGGCCCCGCACCTGCCCCATCGCGTAGGTCTGCTTTTTTCGAACAACCCTCACTCCAATAACACGATATGGTATCCAATCGAAATTTGAGCTTTGGTGGAAGATCCAATTTTCGTGTTCGGAAAGTGAATCCATCGTCCCTCGACTCCCTTCCGACTCTTTCAGAATCGCCCCACCACCACCGCACGTCCAATGTGAACGTGTTTGCCCTCGATTCAGCATCAGCTCGTCCTCCGCGTACTCAATTCCCCGGCCAGTTTAAATGGAGAGCTGAACTTGAAGGCTCTGCTTCTGGTCGTAAACGCGGGCTCTCATTTCAGAAAAAATCTCAGCAAACGCCTCGACCGACCCCGTTAACAAATACGGCAGCACTTGCATGCCCATTAGACCGACGTCTTGACCAAGGCACGTGTTTAATCCTTCTTAATAGCTGCTCATCGGTTCTCAGATACCGACACAACCTCAACCCACACCCGTCTGCAGTCGGGACTCCCTACATCTCCTCCAGAGCCTGTGCAGACATCACCCCCTGAGGTGCATCCTTCACAGTCCCTTACAATCCCTTCTGCACATACTCCATCTCCACAGCGTGCTCAACCCCTCAGTATGACCCCGCTACCGATCGTCCCTCCAAAATATGAAAGAACCTATCGCAAGCGTTTGACACTCGATGATCGAGTCTATTAGTCCGAGAGAGAGAACCTGCTGCGATGTTCTGAAAACTGAGTGGGACGGGTTGGAGGTACTGCTGCTTCTGTCGTTCAGGTTGAATTTTTCGTGTAAAATGAATAGAATACAAAAAAAAACGAAAAAGTGGTCTGATGTATGCGAGTTATTTTTGCATTAAAAAGGTGGCGGATCAATCTTATCGATATCGTCAGCATGTCTGTGTCATGAGTTAAATAAACGTGATTGGCGTGCCTGTCAGTCTTTGCTTTCATCTAACATCTGCTTGACCTGCTTGCTTACCTCTCTCGACAGACTACCATTCTCAAGTCGAAGCAATTTTCTGAGCTTAGGTCCGTGACCGAGTGCATGGTTGCGACGTCGGGATGAGCGGGGACGAGCGACTATCTACCAACTTCCGTGACTGACGGAAGTTCCCAAACCTGCACGGAGACCCTTAGAAATCTCTGACTCGCTGCGAAGACCTGAGGCCAATGAGGGAGATCCACGATGAGCCCGAAGTACATGCAGGCAGAAGCAAGTAGCATGCCGAGATGCCGCCAAATATTTAAATCTCCATCTTCCCAGCAGCGTTCTTGTTCATTCTTTGGATACCTCCAGGTAAGTGGACCTCAATTGGTTCAACTTGTTCTGGAATTGACAAAAAACAAACAGATCACGTGCTTAGCGTCAACCTGAAATCAAACTACGATGGGCCAGTATTGGAACTGGTACAACATCACTCAAATGCAGCAACAAAAGTCAGGCTCATACGGGAAACTGGGAGAATGGATTTTTTCCCATGACCTGGCTGACCTGAGAGTCCTTTTGGGCCAACTTCCTGACCTACCCAACCCGTTGGAGGGCAAGGACACTCCCAGCGTCTTGATTTGCTCGACGTAGGCATTGTTTTGACCTTGTTGCTAGCTAATTCTCCCTTCTCAGTGGTCCCGAATCGCGCAGTCTTGCCTCCCTGCCTAAAGAGGTGCTTCGGTTAATCTTCGAGGAAATCGAGGATTATTTCGATCTCGTCCTATTTGCCTTCAGCTGCAGATACCTTCTCGCCGTTGCGTACCCACACATGCTCCGCGCACGTCGTGAATATTTCGCTTGTTGGGCAGGAGATGCTATCATCTGCCTTGGCGATTATATGACCGCCCTTCCAGACAAGGAAGAATTAGAATCTATAGCCGATGAATTTATGGATGAATTCAAGGGTGATGAAGGACTCTACCTTCTTGACATGCGGGACCCGCCCAGTTATCTTCGCACCTTGACTTGGTTTCCCCGTGGCGACGACCTGCATCACAAACTTCACAAATGGTTGAATCTTCCTTATTTTCGCGATACTCCTGGGTGGACATTGAGAAACCTATCCACTCGTCAATATGTTCGCAACGACGTGATCAACTTTAGGGAATCTGGGATTAGTATCGGCCTCGGACAAGCTCTCTCATTTAGGTGTGGCTGGTCCCAAGACAATTCGACATCGTCTCACGCTGAAGGTCTGAACGAAGGTCGTTGGGCAGGTGACAGGCTTGATATCGTTCCATATGACAAGGATGCAAAGTGGGCCAAGGAATGGGAAGACGTCAGCCTTGAAGTTGAACGAGACATCAAGAAGGGATACATTGCTGAACGTCTGCTCAAGGACGAGGACAATAGGTCTATTTCCCTTAACTAGCCCAAATTTACGTACCATAAAATTCGATACTGCCTGATAATCTCGAGCAGGTGATAAGTTACTTGGTTACTTATCTAACTACAATACCAAACTCTACGCGAATCAGTTGCCTAACAAACTTCCTACTTAGAGGCCCAGTTCGGTTGCCGGTTTGCAGGCGTCGGTTTCGGAACGTTCGGCTGGTTTCGGTTTGTTTGAGAGCGAGATTTCCAGGAACTACTCTTAATGCCTTTGCTGCATTTCTCCAGGAAAACTCTGACGATTCACACTGGTGCATATTCTCGTCAACTTGAAGGCTTGGTCTTCTCGTTCCTGGTGTTGTTGAAGAGAGCCAGACAAATGGAGGGCCGTGTGGCAGTTCAGATGTTGTATAATCTGTCTACAATAATCAGGGGGCCGAAAAACGCGTTAAAACACGCTACTTTAGGTGTTCTGAGGATCTCATTACTGTGACATGTGATCACGTTGTGCTACACCAACTTGTTGAAGTTGTTCGGATTTTCCGGAATTGCAAACAGTTCACGTGAGCAGCGTCAACCTGAAATCAAACTACGATGGGCCAGTATTGGAATTGGTACAACATCACTAAAATGCAGCAACAAAGAATGGGTTATGGGAAAATGGGAGAATGGCTTTTTTCCCATGACCTGGCTGAGCTGAGAGCCCTTTTGGGCCAAATACATGACTTACCCTACCCGTTGGAGGGCAAGGCCACTCCCGGCGTCTTGACTTGCTCAATGTAAGGTTTTTTTGAGCTTTCTGCTGGCTAATTTTCCCTTCTCAGCGGTCCCGAATCGTGCAGTCTTGCCTCCTTGCCTAGAGAGGTGCTCGGGTTAATCTTCGATGAAATCGAGGATTATATCGATCTTGTCCTATTTGCCTTCAGCTGCAAATATCTTCTAGCCGTTGGATACTCACATATGCTCCGCGCACGTCGTCAATATTTTGCTTCCTGGGCAGGAGATGCTATTATCTGCCTTGGCGATAATACGACTGCTCTTCCAGACAAGAAAGAAATACCAGAAACTGTAGCCAGTGCATTTATGCAAGCATTCAATAGTGACGAAGGAATCGATGTTCTTCACTTACGGGACCCGCCCAGCTGGGATCACACCATGAATTGGTTTCCCTTTGGCGACAACCTGCATTGGACACTTCGCCGATGGTTGGATCGTCCTCATGTCCGCGATACTCCTGAGTGGACATTGAGAAACCTATCGACTCGTCAGTATGTTTGCGACGACGCGATCGACATCTACGGACCTAGAATGAGGTACTGTATCGGCCTGGGAGATGCTCTGGCATTTAGGTGTGGCTGGTCCCAAGACGATTCGACAGTGACAGTGACTAAAGGTCTGAACGAAGGTCGTTGGGCAGGTGACAGGCTCGATATCGTTCCATATGACAAGGACGCAGAGTGGGCCAAGGAATGGGAAGACGTCAGCCTTCAAGTAGAACGAGACATCAGAAAGGGATACATTGCTGAAGGTCTGCTTGATGAGGACGAGGACTAAGTATTACAATAGGTGTATTTCTCTCAAGTAGCCCAAATCTACGTCTGGTAATCCCGAGCAATTATTTAACTACAACAGCAAATTTTACACGAATCGGTTGCCTAACGAACTTACTAATGCCCAATTCAGTTGCCGGTTTGCAGGCGTCGGTTTCGGTTTCAGTTATACTATCTAGTATTCGAAATTGAGACAGACCCAACCCTAAAGATTCTAAGAGTGTTCGGCTGGTTTCAGTTTGTTTGAGCGTTACTTGACAGCGAGAATTCCAGGAACTGCATTTCTCCAGGAGAACTGGTACATCAAGATGTTGTCTACAACAATCAAGGGGCCGAAAAACGCGTTAAAACACGCTACTTTAGTTCTGAGGACTTCATTACTGCGACATGTGAACACGTCGTTGGCTACTGTAACCCCTATTTGAGGCCAACTTGTTCCGGAATTGACGCAACAAACAGATTACGTGAGCAGTATCAAACCTACGATGGGCCAGCATTGGAACTGGTACAACATCACTAAAATGCAGCAAAAGGGCTCGACAAGTGGGAAAATGGGAGAATGGATTTTTGACGAGGACCTGGCTAAGCTGAGAGTTCTTTTGGGCCAAATACCTGACTTACCCTACCCGTTGGAGGGCAAGGTCACTCCCAGCGTCTTGACTTGCTCGACGTAAGATTTCTCGAGCTTACTGCTGGCTAATTTCTCCCTCTCAGTGGTTCTGAATCGTGTAGTCTTGCTTCCCTGCCTAGAGAGGTGCTTGGGTTAATCTTCGAGGAAATCGAGGATTATTTCGATCTCGTCCTATTTGCCTTCAGCTGCAAATACCTTCTAGCCGTTGGGTATCCACATATGCTCCGCAAACGTCGTCAAAACTTTGCTCCCTGGGCAGGAGATGCTATTATTTGCCTTGGCGATTATACGACTGCCCTTCCAGAGAAGGAAGAAATACCAGAAACTGTAGCCAGTGCATTTATGGAAGGATTCATGGAAGGATTCAATAGTGGCGCAGGACTTGACGTTCCTCACATGTGGGACCCGCCCAGTTGGTATTACACCACGAATTGGTTTACCCGTGGAACCTTGCATTGGACACTTCGCCAATGGTTGGATCGTCCTTCTGTTCGCTTTCTCGATCATGATTCACCTCAGTGGACATTGAGAAACCTATCGACTCGTCAGTATGTTCGCGACGACGCGATCAACATCGACGTACCTAGGATTCTGATCCGTATCGGCCTGGGACAAGCTCTGGCATTTAGGTGTGGCTGGTCCCAAGTCGATTTGACATCGACTCCGGCTGAAGGTCTTAACGAAGGTCGTTGGGCAGGTGACAGGCTCGATATCGTTCCATTTGACAAGGACGCAGAGTGGGCCAAGAAATGGGAAGACGTTAGCGCGTTAGCCTTCAAGTTGAACGAGACATCAGAAAGGGATACATGGCTGAAGGTCTGCTTGATGAGGACGAAGACTAAATATTACAATAGGTGTATTTCTCTCAAGTAGCCCAAATTTACGTGCCATATCATTCGATACCACCTCCCGAGCAAGCCGACAAGGCGATAAGTTACCTACTTAGTTATTTAACTACAATATAGCAATATCAAAGAGATGTGCGCGTAGCACGAGATGCGCTATGGGTCCGGTGTTGTTTGCATATGTTTGTTTTTGCGCGTTGCGCAAATTGCAAAATTTTGATATCGCTGAAGATGGCATAGCTTCGTGCACAGATCTGTTCGTATCGGCCTGAAACTTCACATATAAGCTCTGTAGACCCTCAGGCACGTCTCTGTCAGTTTCTACTGTGAAATTCCATGTATTCTTCGACCTTACTGCTTTGACATTCCGGTGCCCCACTTACACCAGTCCAACACTCTGGACTACTCTGGAACTCCCACCATGGTTCACCAATTGTCCCGATTCCTCGTCAAAATTCGTTTGAGTTGGGCGGAAATCACTGCAGCCGTACTCAAGTTCCTTTACGGTCTCGTTGGCTTAGGCTGTGACTGTACACAAGTCGCAGGGTCTGGCTATAGAGACAGTGAGAGTGGGTCCGGGAGTTTTGTGTTGGCCTGATCTTTGTTGCCTCGTCTCGTGTAAAAGCATTGAATGGGTTGGGAATTGTTGATGCAGTTGATTTCTCAAGGGTTTGCAAGCTGAGAGGACGTACATTAAGATATGGACAATAGAAAAATTTCAGATCAACTTGAGTAGCAGGCCGTTCATTCTGTGCTGCCGCACGCGTGCGCAGCGCGAGCGAGCCCTGTGGGTCCCCCACACATGTATGTTACACGAATCGGTTGCCTAACAAAGTTGACCTCTTACCAACTTAGGCCCAGTTCGATTGCTGGATTGCAGGCGTCGGTTTTCAGTAAATTTCAGTAGTTGTGCAACCCCAAAATGTCGGTATCGGTAAAATGCGATAGACTCGTCATCTTCTCGATGGCCTTGTTGATGTTTGCCAACTGGACGCTACGTCGTGGTGCTCTCCTTCAGTACAACCTCTACTTCCTCCTTTCGTCTATCTATTAGTTTAAGGTGGCGTTGGCTGCACAAGTACGGAGCACGTACTTTTGTCCAACATGCCACCTTCGAATCACCCTATGCGGCAAAGAGGACAAAAAGATCGCTCCAAAGGAAATCACGGTCGTTTACGGTCCCTCAGCTTCAGAATACAGGCGTCTCCGAAGTCAGACTTCTACCCACTGGCAGTTTTACGACGCCGGGAGCTTGTTTTCAGCCTGTAACGAACGAGCTAAACTAGAAGCAAAGGGGCTCATACCGCCAACAAAGAGAAGAAAAGATATAAGAGAACGAGTCGGCTTTGTCCGAGTCATGTCACCGTAACATTTTGCCCTTCAGATCTTCAGAGCCCGCAGCCGCAGCTTCAATACAATGCATATAGCTGACATCATTGACTCGTTGCCCAAGGGATTACATCTATATCATTGACTCAAGACACCTGACTTGCACTTCTTTTCCCTGCGATGTCTGAATGGCTCCCTTTACGCCTCTTCGAAGACGACGACGAGCCTGAATCCGTAAAAATCCGCAATCTCCTCACCGGTCTCGTAAACGGTACCGTCAGTCCATCAGTTGCAGCCCACGAACTCGACGAATGGGTCGTCGGGAACGCAAACTCTCGGCTTGCCACAGTTCTAAAGCGTGAAAACCCTCATGCTCTTACTGACGAAGAAGAGGAAAGAGGTGTCCACGGAATCTCTTTAGCGCCAAATCCAGCTGGCGACATGTCCATCTTCATTCGTGGTATCGGATATGCAGCTACAGCATTCCCAGCCAATCACCCAGCGCAGGATAGACTTTTGGAAATGTTGAAAGTGTTGAAGGAGATGCCACCTCAAAGGGTACCTCAGTGGACCCCGGATGATTTGAGTGGACAGACTCACCCTCAACTGCTCTAACGCGACCCCGAGGATTGTATTGATGTCGAACAGTGGCTCGGGGAGGTGGCAGAGCGTAAGCTTTCCTTTCAAATCTTATGTGGCTAGTGCAGCTTACACTCTTCACAGGAGACCTAAGTTACGAATGGTCAGGTATCGAGAAACCTGGTACTGAGGAACAGCAACGCTGGCGTAACTTTCAAGCCTTTATCGCCCGCCTTACTCAGATCGAGTTCTGTGATCTGTCTTGACTGAGCGCTCTAGCCTTTATCCTTCCCGAGAAGCATCCCAAAGAGGGTAATCTCGGATCTCTAGGAAGACTCTCGGGTCAAGCCGTCGCTGCTGCACAGTGGATCCTACGCGATGAAGTTGGAAAGTATGCTTATGCTTCTTGTGCAAAGGAAAGTCGGGAGTCTGAAAAGACGACGTTTTGGAGCATGGAGCGATGGAAAATTTGGAAAGAACAGTTTAAGCGGATTGCGGAGGATACTAGGTATGACCAGAACGGGAGGGAGGTTGCGAAGCTTGCTGTTGCGAAGATGAGTGAACTCGAAGCTTGAGGCATCAATGTGTTCTTGTCTAAGTACTGCTATAACGTTTTACTTTCCTCTTAGAGACTACCAACCAAGCTCACTTCGGCCTTCTTCCAATCGTCAACACACCTAGCCTTTCCAAGCCACGCAAAAGACCTCCCAATCTCTTTCCCCAGTTTCCCCAACTCTTCCTTTCCTGCATCTACACCAACGGGATGGTCAGGATGCATAAATTCATACACCAATCCGTTGTTCCTTGACGTTTCGGCAGCTTCTTGAGAGAGAAAGTCGAATCGTTTCGTACAGTTTCAAGACTTGTGCTATGTTTGACAGATTGGTCTTGGGGTGGGCGAGGAGTCGACCGAGGATATATGCATCCTCCAATGCCTGACCACCGCCAACACCTTGATGGGGAGTCATTGCGTGTGCCTAAGGGTTGCGTAGGTGTTGTAATAACGTAGAACAAATCAGACTTACTGCGTCACCGAGAAGAGCCACCCGTCCATCAACGTAGAATAGAAGGGGCTTCACGACATGTATTGCCCAACGACTAGGTCTCTCGATTAGCTAGGAAAGCGCTATAAAGATTCGGAAAGGGATGTAAAGAAGATGGATACCTCTAGGACATGAATCAGATCGGGTCCCCAGCCCTATGTTGCGGATCAACTAAGAAAGACGTTGGAGAGACGAATACAAACCTGGTAACGATCCAAAACTTCCTAGGGCTCGACATCCATAACCCAAGGATTTCCATTCCTGGCCTTCCCCACCTTCGACGTTGTAATACCCGATGACCATGAGTTTAGGGCCTATTGGGACGGTCACGACGTGCTGAAAGTCGTCAAAATGACAGACACCACAGAAAGGGAGCGTTCACCTTGGCTTTACCGCACCACTTGAACTTTAATGAATACAGACCAGGCAAATGCGAGTGACACTCACAATCTTGGGATGGGTCAGTCCAGGATGATCCAGATATTTCGACTCGAGAACATTCAAATCCACACTAGACCGATAGGTAAGTGTTCCACTGAACACCGGTTTGATGTAAGAAAGTAGGTCGTCTTGATCCGTCTTGGCTTGCGAAACATTGCTGTACGGGTTGCAGAATGCACACCATCACAACCGATTAGAACGTCCGTTTCTGATTCCGTCCCATCAGTAAATTTGAGACGTATGGATCCCGACTCGAGAGTTTCGTAAGTTTTGAGAGTCTTTGAAGGATGGGTGGTACAGAGGTTGGTTGTTTTGACCCGAAGCATTTCGATAATTGTTGAGTGAGGTAAGCTGAGGGGGCCGTCTGGTTGAAAATGAATTCCATGGTATCCAGGAAGTATACAGGTGATACTTACACGGCATAATGTGGTTATGAAAATCGAATCCACCATCAGGGACATCTGACTTTCTGAAAATCGGTCCACTGACTAGAGAGTGTCAGGACGCTGCTGAAACAAAGCAAGGAATAACCAACCTTCGCCATCTTTGGGCGGATTCAAACCTCTCTTCCGAACTTCAAGGTCCAGTTGCAGGTCTGACAAACCTTCCCAAGTTCGTTTCCAAATCGATATGCCAGTTCCAGTAGTCGATATTTCGGCCCTTGCCTCGTAGACATCGACCGCGATGTTGGTTGAGTGGTGATTTATGAATGCCGCAAGTGCGAATCCGCCAATCCCGCCGCCGCTAAGAGTTTGTTAGAGAATGGTGACTAAATTGACGCTGCAGGCTACCAGATTGCTACTCTGAATTTGATTTCTGTCGACATGGTGGTTGCAGTAGTTCAAGCCTTTGGTTTCAGCTATTGTCCGTCATCGCCGTCCACGACGTTTTACTAATGGTCGTGTTGGCATTCGCCATGCAAATAACGTGAATAAATTTTGGTAAGGACATGCCTGGACACGCGGGGTCTTATCAGAGACTTTGTAAGAAGTGCAGACTGGAGCAGATTGAGCGCATCTGAGCGCTTGAGCGTCGAGCTGCGTCGAGGTAGTGATCCACTCACGTGGCCAACACACTTCTCTTTTCATTCCGAGCTTCTTCGGACTTCCCAAAAAGTCATCGAGCGTCATTTCTTAGACGTGTTGTAGCCTTCAAGTTTCACGCTTCAAGCTTCAAGCTTCAAAGCTTCAAAGTTCTGAAAAAACAAGTCAAACTGCTTTTTAAGTAGACAACTAATGTTTGCCGTTCCTCAACTATGGTAGTTCTATGGGTAGTCGGAATATACCCTCGCGAGCCAATCGCGAGCTCGGTCAGCCTCGGTCTCTTGTTGAATAAGCCTCGAGTGACTGTGCGGAGTGATAAAAACCCAGTCTGAGGATGATATCGTTGACGGCTGATTACTCCCACCATGGTCACTAGTCGTACCATGCTCTCAGGCTCATGGAACTCGGAATTGACCGCTCTATGCCTCTTTCTCTTGTCTTTTCTCTTCTTGCTAGGAAGATATCAAAGACGCAATACTCTGAAGGGTCTTAGAATACCGGTGAGACTATGCAATGACTATGATATGTACTAAGCTAAAAATCAAAGCCTGCAGCGTCATTTTTCTGGGGACACGAATATTCCATATTCAAGCAACCAATCGGACAGTGGTACAGCAAGTGGTTTGACCGTCTTGGAACCACGTACAAGATCAAAGCAGCCTGGACAGAGCCAGACATACTTGTGACTGTAGATCCCGCAGCTCTCCATCATATATACTCACAGAATACCTACAACTATGAACACTCCCCCGTCTTTCGTCCCTTAATTAAACGGATTCTGGGAGAAGGCCTGGTTCGTCTGCTGCTGCTGATATTATCCGTCCCCAACCATTGCAGGCGTGGATCGAAGGTCGAGATCAATATCGCCAAATGCGGTCTTTAGTATCTCCCGTCTTTACGCATGAAAGAGTACGCAGTTTCATGCCCTCCATATGGGAAACTGCCCGAAATCTCGTTCCCAAGCTAGAGAAGCACGTAAACACCAGTGGCCACTCTGCCAGCATTGACCTGACACACTGGTCTGAATTGGCCACATTGGATGTTATAGGTAAGGTATCCCTCGGACACGATTTTCGGATGGGGGAAGATGAAGATGGAATGGCTATCAACAAAGCTTGGCGAGATCAAGTTGCCTTTGGCATGCATAATGCCAGTTTCTTTGCGACGGTATGGATTATCTGGTTTTATACTACTTGAAAGCCCATTTCTCCGATAGGTTCTGTTAAAATTCATCCCCTGGCTTGCCGAGCTTCCATTTGGAGTCGCTGGCAGGCAAAAGTATGACTTCGCTAAGACGCGTGTTCTAAAAACTCACATGACTTGAATAGCGTCGTCAGAGAAACCATCAACCGTCTCGCTCGCAAATTACTTGCTGAGCGTGGTGATATCATCGAACAAAATCACGATCTTTCCTCTATACTCTGCAAGTATATCCTCTTCACCTATCTAGGATAACACATTGAACGTCCGCCAGATGCAGCCTTGAGAAAAGAAGGAAACAGAATCTCTTTCAAGGAAGCAGTTGAACACATCACCACTTTCACCATGGTGGGACACGAGACCACAGCTGGACTCCTGGCATTTATCCTGCACGCTCTAGCCCAAAACATTCCTGCACTCGCCTTCGTGAAGAGCTTTGCAACGCACCTCCTGAACCCACATTTGAGTCTTTGTGGTCAGAAGACATGTTCCCATATCTCCATGCTGTTATACTAGAAGGGTGAACTATTCTCTCATTCTCGTGCTCTGTTACCAACCGATCCACAGATCACGCTTATTCCCAATTGTAGGACACACTGAAAAAGTCTGCCAATCTGACGATATCCTTCCGCTCCGATTTCCCATCACATCTTCGGATGGCAAGTCCATCATACATCAAGTTCCAGTTACAAAAGGGCAGGTAATACATGTTCCCCTTATCTGTGTTGACCAGTTATCTCGGGTTTGGGGACCTACTGCGAAAGAATTTAGACCTGAACGATGGCTTGAGCCTGAGAATAGCAAACTTCCTACTGCCGAAAATCGGACGAGTGGATGGAGCAAGCTTTATGTCTTCAGTGAAGGACCTAGAATGTGTGTAGGGTATCGCCTAGGTAAGTTGTGTGTTTTGTGCAAGCAGTGGGTGAACGTCCTTGTTGCCAGCAATCGCGGAGCTCAAAGTGTTTATAATGACTTTGATTCGACATTTCGAGTTTATTGACTCTGGAGTCCGACTTGAAGCAGCCCTTTCGGTAACAATGCAGCCTTATGTCGTTGGACGCATGCATGAAGGAGCTCAGATGGCTGTTTTCATTCGGTCAATCGAGAATTGAAGATCTCTCTCATCGTGAATGCGCAACCGTTGGTTATTCATTCATTAGTTGTTGAAATTAGACACTATCCTGTTATCGAGCGCTGGATCCTTGGCAAAATAAACAATCAAGCTTCAAGTTGATCCATCTTCGCCACAGCACGCTTCGCAACCACCCTCTCGTTCTGATCATACCTCGCATCCTCCACAATGCGCTTGAATTGCTCTTTCCGGATCTTTCATCGCTCCATATTCCAGAACGCCTTCTGTTCAGACTCCTGACTTCCTTTACACAAGACGCATAGACAAACCTTCCCTACTTCATCGTGCAGGATCCACTGTGCAGCAGCAACAGCCTGACCCGAGAGCTTCCTAGAGATCCGAGACTATCCTCTTTGGGATGCTTCTCGGGAAGGATAAAGGCCAGAGCGCTCAGTCGAGACGGATCACAAAACTCGATCCGAGTAAGGCAGGCAATAAAGGCTTGAAAGTTGCGCCAGTGTTGCTGTTCCTCAGTATCAGGTTTCTTGGTACCTGACCATCCGTAACTTAGTCCTCCTGTGAAGAATGTAAGCTGCGCTAGCTACATAGGATTTGAAAGGGAAGCTTACGTTCTGCTACCTCCCTGAGCCACTGTTTGACATCAATACAATCCTCAGGGTCGCGATAGAGCAGTTGAAGGTGAGTCTGTCCACTCAAGTCATCCGGAGTCCACTGAGGTACCCTTTTAGGTAGCATCTCCTTTGACACTTTCAACGTCCAAAAGTCTATCCTACGCTGTGCGATTGGGTGGGAATGCTGTACTTACATATCCGATACCACGAATGAAGATAGGCCAGCTGGGTTTGGCGTGAAATAGATTCCGTGGACTCCTCTTCTTCGTCAGTGAGAGCGTAAGGGTTTTCACACTTCAGAACTGCAGCAAGCCGAGAGTTTGCGTTGCCGATGACCCATCCATCGAGTTCATGGCTGTGTATGGAGGAAGATGAGACTACTATGAACGTAAATGTCTTTGTGACCCTGACGCACCTGCTGGAATGAATGAAACCTTTTCGCGGCAGGAAATCTGACTTGATCGAGAATATGTTTATGTAAACGTAAACCACTACTAAAATGGGCACTCTGCTACCTCGAACACAGCACAACGCGCAGGCGTTACGGAAAACACTCGAGCATCGGAGAGCAGGTCCCTATCTGCATTGATACCATTTACTTCGACGAGAGCTTCCATAAACTCATTCCTGGTCTTTGTGGGGTACGAGGCTGATAGTCGACGGCGTCTGACTTTGATACCGATACCCATATGATCGAGAAGAGTATTTGTAACTGCTTCGTTGACGTATGCGTTGCACACGGAATAATGAAGGGGACTAAGTCCGTGTATGTCTCTGGGATCGAGGTTGATGTCTCTGGTGCTGGCGGAGAGGATGGCTAGTACAACCGATGAAATCTGTTTCTGCTTCTGTTTCTGCTCCGCCTGACTCCCCAAGATATCTCGTCTTAAGTGCCTGCCACGTGACCAGCTGAAATCTAGCTTGAAATCTAGCGGTCCTGCGTGTCGCCCAGCCGCATATGAAAGCGGTGTTCTACCGCTTCTGCTCCGTAGATCAACAACAAGCCTGCTGTCGGATAGCAGCACATCCACTGTATCGGTGCCACTGATTTCTGCAGCGCGTGCAAAAGGGCTGAGCCCGTCTTTGTCCGTCAAGTTGATGTCAATGCCGTCGAACGCCATCAATGTTTTCGTCTTCTCTTGAATCCAGTAGCCTTCAAAATGACTGCATGCATGATGAAGTGGCGTCCATCCATTCATATCTTGTGTGTTCACTTTTATGCCTTCAACCTGGAGCAAAACTTTCATTACGTCCAGTGGTGTGTGATACCACTGGGTACTGGCAGCATAAGAAAGTGGGGTCCGGCCTTCCTTGTCTCTCGACTCGACGTCGACATTCCCTGTAGCAAGCAACGCCTCGACTGTCTCTTTGTCACTCTCGACTGCATAAGAAAGGGGTGTTCGACCATCGTGATCTTTCGAGTCCACTTCAACACCAGGAAGAGCCAGAAGCGCTCTGACTTTTTCACTATCCGAGCTGGCTACTGCGTACAAAAGAATGGATCGGCCAACATTGTCTTTTGAGTGAACATCAACACGTCCAGTTGAAATAAGAAGGTCGAATTCGGATTGTTCACCTGCCCCAGCAGCGTAAGAAAGTGGCGTTCGGCCGTCAGCATCTCTTGTATCTAGGTCCAGACCATCGACGGCAAGCAGAGCTTTCACCTTCGCCCCATCGCCATCCGCTGCAGCACATGAAAGTGCTGTTTGACCATGTTTGTCTTTCATGTTAACATCCGTAGTACTGGCATCGAGGAGGACATGCATAGCATCGCCACCGCCCGCCACATGAAGCAGTGTTTGACCTTCGTTGTCTGTGGAGTTGACATCAAAAGCACCGGTAGCAAGCAGTGCCTCCACACTAGCTGCGTCTCCTAAGCTTGCTGCATGGAAGAGAGGTGTCCAACCATCTTGATCTTTTGTATCGACTATGATCCCTTCAATCTTGAGCAGCTCTTTCACAACCTGAGAATTATCCCCGGGCCAGGGTCCAGACCGCCATGTTGCATGTGAAAGAGGGGTCTGCCCCCATTTGTCTGACGAGTTAACATTGACACCCGGAATAGCCAACAGCGCTTTTGTATTTGCAAGTCCCTCCTCTACTGCATAAGAAAGAGGCCCTCGACCGTCTCTGTCCACAGAGCTCGCATTAGCCCCTCGACTGAGGAGGGCCGTGATGACGGCAGTTGCGTTGTCTTTGTAACACCCGGCAGCGTATGAAAGCGGGGTGCGACCATCCCAATCCTCGGCATCAACGTCAACTCCTTTGACAGAGAGAAGACATTCTATGATATCTGTGGAACAATTATATCGCTTGGCAGCCAAAGCCAGTGCCGTCTTCCCCTCATTGTCTCTCCAGTTGATGTCAATACCGTCAAATTTGAGCACGGTCTCCAATGTTTTCGCACTCCCTGCTCGAGCTGCAGAAAGAAGAGCGGATCTGAGCAAATCCACCCCACATCTCTGCAGTTCTTCTAGAGCCCACACGCTCCCTCCTTCTGCGATGCCACTTGCCATGGCATGGTAACCGTCGTCATGCTTATCAAGCGTAATTTTTATGAGTTGAGGGAAAGTATGCAGTACATATTGAAATACGTTTGGAAGATTGTGGCGCGCCGCAATTGTAAGAAAGCTGATGCCTGATTTCCATTCATGTTCGAAAATGACACCCCGCAAAAGATATAATAACTTTGTGTCACTGGCAGACATGAACGAGTAATCCAGCTTGGACGCAGACAGATCCCCCACGTCACGTAGAAGGGAAGGTAGGGAGCGTGCAGCAGCATACGTTAAAATGGGTAGCCGACTCGGATCAGATATATACCGTAGGGATTTGATGGACGGAATGGCGTCCAAAAAGGAGAGATATTTGACACAGTATTGTAACATCTGTTCTGGGGTGAGGAGACGATCATGAATGCGTTCGAAGCGTTTTCTGATATCGTCTTGTGAAGGCTGATGGTTGCGAGAATCTGACATGCGTCGTTTCACAAGGGCGGTCAAATCTTCTGAAGAAAGCAAGCTGTTCCGCATCTCCCGTAGATAACCGTCGACAGTATAATCTATGAGATCAGGTCTAGTCTCATGAAGTACAGATAGCACTTACGAACAAAGGCACAAGCTTGGATGCCACCTCTTACATCCCACACCTCCTGAGCACGGACCAACCCACCACAGAGACGCAGAATTCTGTCAGACGGAACTAGCTGTCTATCATCAATCCTGCCCTCGGATCGTGGCACAGCAAGTGCATAGCAAAGATCATCCGCTGTTAGAGCTATCGATGAAAAAGCGATCCATAACAATGCATGTAAGCCATGGTCTGTGATGCGCTCAAGGATTGAATCGTATTTTTCATCGAGCGTGGTTGGAAGGATTGCCAAACTATCGAAAACCTCCCCATGGGTTACACATTCCTCCAAAGAGTCTAGATGGAGTCGAGCCAGCAGGAACCTAATCGAGAACTTAGCCTCATCAGATAATCGATTCTTCCTTACATTCCGTCCGCTTTGGCAACGACTTGGTCGCGAATGTATTCTAAGCCCCATTGGCTGATTGCCTTATGCATAGCGTCGTTGGCCTCCTGGAGTCGTCGATCAACATAACAGCGAAGGTCGTCCGCATTGGTACTGACGTCAATTTCAGCACGTCCGTTAGGAAACAATGCCGAATCTGCGATGGTGGGACGTGATGTTATGAGCAAGCGGAGAGGAAGATGACGTAGGGTGTGAATCAGTTCGCTCTGAACTTTGGGGTCCAATTCATCTAAAGCATCGACAATGAGGAAGACAGCATCATATGTCTCCATCTCGCTCTTTAGGGCCAAATTGAGCGATTCGATGTCTAATGACTCGTCGTTCTTCCACATATCCTGAATGATCGAGCTCCGTACACTGCGAATCACAAGCTGGCGGAGAAGTCCCTTCAGTAACGTAGAGAGGTCATACCGCCTGTCATAGTTGCAATATATAAACAAGACAACGTCGTTCGGTTTCTTCTTGTCTTTTATGTCCTCTTTTAGGTGCTTGATGATGTGTGCTCTATCAGAGTGAGTTGAATAAAACAATGAATACAGCGGCTAGCTTACGAAAGAATAGTTTTCCCTACACCAGCTAAACTAGTCAGTCAATAAAGAGGGGTTTTAGGGAAGAATGCACGAACGGTTGCCGTGGCACCACAATACAGGATGTCCCCCAAGGTACCAATCGATAAACTTTTCATGCTCTAAGAACCACTGTCCAGTTCCTGATGTGAGGAGGTCAAGGGCTCTCCCGTGGTCTCCTTTGAACGTTGTGGACGTGATCCAGTTGGCTATGGCACGGCGTTCCTGGTGTAAAAGCTTATTCTTGACATCAAGGGAGATTTGGACCTGTCGATATGAATATGAGGTAGTGCGAACAACTATATGAGACTTGCCTGAAACTTGCAGAGGGCCTCGTCCACAATACGCAGCATCTTAACAATATCTCCTGCCACAGAATGGGCGGTGAAAATCCTCCTCAAGTTGCCGTCGTTGAGCCTCTCTTCCACTATTTTCAGCTGACGGTCAAAACACCTGGCCGCATAGTGAGTACGGAATAGGTTGAAGAGTTGTACGCACGAGCGTAACTCCTGAAGATCCTCATCAGGGATTTGAGGCTTGTCATAGCACATTGTCGAGTCATTAAAATCGTGAAACCGCTGTCTGATGCGTTCGAGGTCTTCTTTATTGTCGGCGCGCTCCTAGGATATGTTGAGAAAACGTGAGGGTGCCACGGATGAACACTTCTTCTCACCTGAAGCGTATCGATTACAGCCAAGAGCCCCCCGGCTACGGACTGCAAGGGTGTAAAGACAGATGTAGCCTCCTTTGTAACCACGAGAACTTGTCTGAACACATTCATTGCAACTTTTAGGCCATCGTTGACCTTTTCATCTGCGGCGTTCTGCGGGCTGGTTGTCGCTCCGGGAGTTTGCACTGATAGCACAGATTTATCATCAGAGAAAGTCATCGACATGATATGCTACATACCATCCTGACTGGGTGTACAAGACGTCAACTGGGTTCCAGTGGCCACATTTGAGGGAACAAGCGAGGTCGATGCTGTCGCAGAAGCTGTAGATGGAGTGGCCGGAAGCGGGGACGAAGAACTTGAAGGCTGAGACTTTGGCCGAAACCAGCGAGTCAGTTTATTCCGTGCTGAAGGTTTTGAACCTGAATTTCCAGGCATTGGAGAATGCGATGGTGGAAAGAGAAGGTTTGGCCGCACAAACCCACGGCCATTGCTGTTGAGTAACGTTGAGTGTTCACCTGATGCACTGCATCTTGACTTGCTGTGTTGATGCTGTGGAATAGCGTGACTGCGATTGAAACGAAGGTGATGCCTTCATGCAAGAATTTGAGAAAAGAAAAAAAACAGTCTGAAGGCTGAAGCGAAGTTATGCTGCGACTCAACTTCGCAACTTTATTACGTAATAACATACTCACCAAGATTTTACCAGCATGCCCCAATGGCAAATGTCACTGCTGGTGTGGCTTTCTGGCAGGAGAGCCTCAGGATTTTGATTGTAGAGAAATGCCTTCGATTTTGATTCTATGCGGTCTCTGTTGCTTCAAATATCACCCGCCTTTGTTCAAGGCATTCTATAAATGTCGCCGCTTACCCAGACCGAACAATTCTTCATATTTCCAGTTTTACCGTCTTGTTGCTAGTTCCTTGCCTGGCTTGACTGGTCAATATTTCTGCGCGCACTGGGTCATCGGTGAGTTCCGTTCTGTTCTTCGATTCATCTGGTGATGAGCACTACCGCGGGTCTTGAGGAGCACTCAGATGCTTCTTGTATGGCAAGCTGTCTTGGTCGATATGTGTGCCTATCTTTGGTCCCTAGACCTTGACGTATCTTGTCTTGGGTCTCACTCTCGGACAGTTTTTCAATTTTATTCGTCATCATGGAAGCACGTTGGAAGTGCGGACGAACCGCGTTGGAATCAGCCAAGAGGCCAGAAAGGACTGCTAGCGGAATGCCTCCGTGGAACAGGAAGCAAAATCCCCTGTTGGTTTTGTGCTTCAACGGTTACAGGCCTTTATCCGACAAGGCACCACTGGGATCAGCAGCTCAGCACTCAGTGTTGGTGCTAGGAGCCCGCTGCATTCGTCGGTTTTCTTCCCCCGCGATGTATACATCAACATCGACGACGTCGATGATAAAGTTCAATCATCTGATGGAACCAGCGGGGTCTTGGTGTGTTTAAAGAAACTAACATTCGGAGATCTATCAAAGTTCCTGGTAAATGAGACCAAACTCTATTTGTCTCATCCTTGTACTCGTCGCTCGACACACCTATGAACCAAACTTCGCCTTCTCGTCCCTTTCTCTTGACGTATAATCAGGCTTTGGGCGTTGGGCTCAACGAGGAGTCGGTTTTGCGGCTGCCAGAATATAAAGAGAGTTATTTGGCGAGGTACACCCCGTATTGCAGGTATACATCTCATCCCCGGTTCTTCTGTAATGATGTTCGTGTTTAGTTTTCTACTGCCTCTTATATCTCATTTGCTCATCAGAATATTCTAGCGTATGATGAAACATTAGTGAAACGAAGTTTGTTCGCGCATAAAACAGCCAACTTACTCCTTGCAGACTGCTACAAGCCCTCCCAGCAGACGTGCTCAACCCTCCTCGGCCTCAACCTATTGATCCTGAAAAGGCCGAACGGGATAGAAGTGCCCTCAAAGACTTCTTCGTAAGTTATTTCACCTAGTATCATTACCTGAATCTTGTCTTAGGACTGGCTTGCGACATTGTTCGTGACTCCAGGAGAAGGTGTTGATACAAATGGAGATGTGGATGAAGCTACGGTTGAAGGCTAATGTTGAACTTGTGGGTTCCCTCTGTATTGGCGACTTTGGCGACTTACATGCTTTAGTGGTATTGCTTTTTCTTGACTATCGGTTACTATTCTTTTTCGAGTTGTACAACCTCAAAATGTCGGTATCGGTAAAATGCAACGGACTCACGACGGCCTTGATGTCTGCCAACTAGACACTGCGTCGTGGTGCTCTCTCTCCTTCAATACAACCTCCGCTTCCTCCTTCAACACCAGTTGACTCTTCAATCAATCTCGAGAAACCATCGAAGATGCGCTTTTTGTCTTTCGCTGCGATCGTTCCGCTCCTCATTGCTCCTGTTCTCGCAACGCCGGCTGCCCCTCTTCAAGCTCGCGAAGTAAGTCTTTGAGAATTGGATTGTAATACGAACTAATGCATGGTGAATGATAGGCTCAGGAGACATGTTATGATCCACTCGACCGTGAATTCTGATGAGAGTAGGTCAGGAGCATTTATCCAGTGCAATAGTTGAAGTGAAATTCGAGTTGTAACGTCGTAACATTACGTCTCAAGTCCACCCAAATTCTGTATTGAGCGCTGAGCGCCGAGGATCTGTCGTTTAGGTCTGTAAGATTTATAAATGCGAGTGTGCGTCATAACATTTCGCCTACAAAGTTAACCTTTCCGATCTAAGATTCGAGCTAGATGAAAATGTTACAGTGTTAGCCTCGACAGACTCTGGTAGCTTCGAATTCCTGTTCGGATGGCCGCGGCTTTGCACGCAAGGGCTGACGCCACTGCATTCCACGGAACAAACGTAGCCTTGAGCGGATAGTTAAGTGGCTATTATTGGGAGAAAGGAAGCGGCCGATCGGGTCCAACTCGAGCGAGTGATGTCCCTACACAGAGGATCCTGAACGCCACAGAAGAATGGAACTTAATGGAAGGACAGTACAGACTCCACGAATGGCGTCTCCGGAGTCAGAGGGATCAGGCTTCTACCCAATGGCAGTTAAAACCTGTACCGAGCGAGCCAAACTAGAAGAAAAAGGGCTTATGCTACCAAGAGAGAGAAGAAAAGACATTCTTCTCAAACAAGGTAAGAGGAGGTAAGAGGAACAGTGTAACATTGTCACGTCACCGTAACATTTTGTCCTTCAGCCGCAGCTTCAAGATCGTTGAGGCCCAAGGCACCACATGGCACATCAATGATACACTTCTCTTCCCTCCGACCATGTCGGAATCGCTCCCTTTACGCCTCTTCGAAGACGACGACGAGCCTGAATCCGTAAAAATCCGCAATCTCCTCACTGGTCTCGTAAACGGTACCCTCAGTCCATCAGTTTCAGCCCACGAACTCGACGAATGGGTCGTCGGAAACGCAAACTCTCGGCTTGCTGCAGTTCTGAAGCGTGAAAACCCTCATGCTCTCACTGACGAAGAAGAGGAAAGAAGTGTCCACGGAATCTCTTTCGCGCCAAATCCAGCTGGCGACATGTCCATCTTCATTCGCGGTGTCGGATATGCAGCTACAGCATTCCCACCTAATCACCCAGCGCAGGATAGACTTTTGGAAATGTTGAGAGTGTTGAAGGAGTTGCCATCTCAAAGAGTACCTCAGTGGACCCCGGATGATTTGAGTGGACAGAGCCATCCTCAACTGCTCTATCGCGACCCTGAGGATTGTATTGATGTCGAACAGTGGCTCAGGGAGGTAGCAGAGCGTAAGCTTTCCTTTCAAATCTTATGTAGCTAGCGCAGCTTACATTCTTCACAGGAGACCTAAGCTATGAATGGTCAGGTATCGAGAAACCTGGTACTGAGGAACAACAACGCTGGCGCAACTTTCAAGCCTTTATCGCCCGCCTTACTCAGATCGAGTTTTGTGATCTGTCTCGATTGAGTGCGCTAGCCTTTATCCTTCCCGAGAAGCATTCCAAAGAGGGTAGTCTCGGATCTCTAGGAAGGCTCTCGGGTCAAGCTGTCGCTGCTGCACAGTGGATCCTACGTGATGAAGTTGGAAAGTACGTTTATGCTTCTTGTGCGAAGGAAAGTCGGGAGTCTGAAAAGACGACGTTTTGGAGCATGGACCGATGGAAAATTTGGACAGAACAGTTTAAGCGGATTGCGGAAGATACTAGGTATGACCAGAACGGGAGGGAGGTTGCGAAGCTTGCTGTCGCGAAGATGAGTGGACTCGAAGCCTGAAGCATTCGATAATATGTACGATTGTGTTCTTGTCTAAGTACTGCTATAACATGTACTTTCCCTTTAAAGACTACCAACCAAACTCACTTTGGCTTTCTTCCAATCGTCAACACACCCAGCCTTTCCAAGCCACGCAAAAGACCTCCCAATCTCCTTCCCCAGTTTCCCCAACTCTTCCTTTCCTGCATCCACACCAACAGGATGATCAGGATGCATAAAATCATACACCAATCCGTTATTCCTCGACGTTTCGGCAGCTTCTTGAGAGAGAGGAAGTCGAATCGTTTCGTACAGTTTCAAGACTTGTGCTATGTTTGACAGATTGGTCTTGGGGTGGGCGAGGAGTCGACCGAGGATATATGCATCCTCCAATGCCTGACCACCGCCAACACCTTGATGGGGAGTCATTGCGTGTGCCTAAGGGTTGCGTAGGTGTTGTGATAACGTAGAACAAATCAGACTTACTGCGTCACCGAGAAGAGCCACCCGTCCATCAACGTAGAATGGAAGAGGCTTTACGACATGTATCGCCCAACGACTAGGTTTCTCGACGAGCTAGGAAAGTGTTAAAAAGATTCGGACAGGGATGTAGAGAAGATGGATACCTCTAGGACATGAATCAGATCGGGTTCCCAGCCCTATGTTGTGGATCAACTAAGAAAGATGTTGGAGAGACGAATACAAACCTGGTAACGATCCAAAACTTCCTGGGGCTCGACATCCATAACCCAAGGATCCTTCCATTCCTGGCCTTCCCCACCTTCGACGTTGTAATACCCGATGACCATGAGTTTAGGGCCTATTGGGACGGTGACGACGTGCTGAAAGTCGTCAAAAGGGCAGAAACCACAGAAAGGGAGTGTTTACCTTGGCTTTACCGCACCACTTGAACTTTAATGAGTAAAGACCGGGCAAATGCGAGTGGCACTTACAATCTTGGGATGGGTCAGTCCAGGATGATCCGGATGTTTCGACTTGAGAACATTCAAATCCACACTAGACCGATAGGCAAGTGTTCCACTGAACACTGGTTTGATGTAGGAAAGTAGGTCGTCTTGATCCGTCTTGGCTTGCGAAAACATTGCTGTACGGGTTGCAGAATGGACACCATCACAACCGACCAGAACGTCCGTTTCTGATTCCGTCCCATCAGTGAATTTGAGACATATGGATCCCGACTCGAGAGTTTCGTAAGTTTTGAGAGTCTTTGAAGGATAAATGGTACAGAGGTTGGTTGTTTTAACTCGAAGCATTTCGATAATTGTAGAGTGAGGTAAGCTGAGGGGGCCGTCTGGTTGAAAATGAATTACACGGTATCCAGGAAGGTGATACTTACACGGCATAATGTGGTTATGAAAATCGAACCCCCCATTAGGGACATCTGACTTTCTAAAAATCGGTCCACTGACTAGAGAGTGTCAGGACGCTGCTGAAACAAAGCAAAGAATAACCAACCTTCGCCATCTTTGGGCGGATTCAAACCTCTCTTCCGAACTTCAAGGTCCAGTTGCAGGTCTGACAAACCTTCCCAAGTTCGTTTCCAAATCGATATGCCAGTTCCAGTAGTCGATATTTCGGCCCTTGCCTCGTAGACATCGACCGCGATGTTGGTTGAGTGGTGATTTATGAATGCCGCAAGCGCGAACCCGCCAATCCCACCACCGCTAAGAGTTTGTTAGTGAATGGTGAATAAATTGACGGTGCAGGCTACCAGATTGCTACTCTGAATTTGATTTCTGTCGACATGGTAGTAGTTCAAGCGCTTGGTTTCAGCTATTGCCCGTCATCGCCGTCCACGACGTTTTACTAATGGTTGTGCTGTTGATATTCGCCATGCAAATAACGTGAATAAATCTTGGTAGGGAGATGCGGGGTCTTATCAGAGAAGTGCAGATTAGAGCAGATTGAGCGCATCTGAGCGCTTGAGCGTCGAGAGAAGATCGATCCAATCACGTGGCCGACACTTCATTCCGGGAACCGCAATCCTACTTCTTTTCATTCCGAGCTTCTTCGGACTTCCCAAAAAAGTCATCGGGCGGACGTGTTGTAGCCTTCAAGTGCTTCAAGCTTCGAGCTTCAAGTTCAAAGTCCTGAGAGAACAAGTCAAACTACTATCAAACTGCTTTCAAAGTAGACAACTAATGTTTGCCGTTCCTCAAATAAGTATGGGTAGCATTATTTTTAGACACGGGAAAAGGAGCCCGTTCCGAAAATGGAAGGAACCCTTCCGTCACACAACTCCAACACAACTCTGACACCTCACACAGGGCACCCTTGAGAGAGGCTAAAGAGATAATTAAGGGATAATAAATAATATAGACTCAAGATTATAATTAAAGATAATTGAAGAGAAAATAAAAGAATTTGTATTGGCATTTGGATAGTGCTGCCAAGGCAATCTGACAAAGCAATCAAATTTGGTAGGCAAGAAAGAATCTGTCTCGAAATGGGTTGCCCGCTCGGATAAACCTCGGCTTTCACGAGCCAGATTCGAGCCTGCGTGCCGAGTCCAAGTGTTTTTTTGGATCAAATAGGCTGCCCAACTAAGCAAGATAATCTAATTGTTTGAATTTCTTTCTTATTGTGGCCATTTCAAGGTTTGAATCTATATTCGAAAATTTCTCTTAATTGTCTCTTTTCACAACCTCAAGGGTGCTCTGCATGAGGTGTGGTCTCTGAAGCCACCCCCATACTCTGTCAGCTATAGCTTTGATGTACGACTGCACTCAGACTTGGCCGAGCTGGAGGAATGCTCAAAAGCGCAGTTGACATATACCCTCGCGAGCCAATCGCGAGCTCGGTCAGCCTCGGTGTCTTGTTGAATCAGCCTCGAGTGACTGTACGGGGTGATAAAAACCCAGTCTGAGGATGATATCGTTGACGGCTGATTACTTCCACCATGGTCACTAGTCGTACCATGCTCTCAGGGTCATGGAACTCGGAATTGATTGCTCTATGCCTCTTTCTCTTGTCTTTTCTCTTGTTGCTAGGAAGATATCAAAGACGCAATACTCTGAAGGGTCTTAGAATACCGGTGAGACTATGCCCGCATCTGAAATAATCATGATATGTACTGAGCTTAAAATCAAAGCCTGCAGCATCATTTTTCTGGGGACACGAATATTCCATATTCAAGCAACCAATCGGACAGTGGTACAGCAAGTGGTTTGACTGTCTTGGAACCACATACAAGATCAAAGCAGCCTGGACAGAGCTGGACATACTTGTGACTGTAGATCCTGCAGCTCTCCATCATATATACTCACAGAATACCTACAACTATGAACACTCCCCCGTCTTTTGTCCCTTAATTAAACGGATCCTGGGAGAAGGCCTAGTTCGTCTGCTGCTGCTGATATTATCCATCCCCAACCATTGCAGGCGTGGATTGAAGGTTGAGATCAACATCGCCAAATGTGGTCTTTAGTATCTCCCACCTTTACGCATGAAAGAGTATGCAGTTTCATGCCCTCCATATGGGAAACTGCCCGAAATCTCGTTGCCAAGCTAGAGAAGCACGTAAACACTAGCGGCCACTCTGCCAGCATTGACCTGATGCACTGGTCTGAACTTGCCACATTGGATGTTATAGGTAAGGTATCCCTCAGACATGATTTTCGGATGGGGGAAGACGAAGATGGAATGGCTATCAACAAAGCTTGGCGAGATCAAGTTGCCTTTGGCATGCATAATGCCAGTTTCTTTGCAACGGTATGATTATCTAGCTTTATACTACTTGAAAGCCCATTTTCTCCGATAGGTTCTGTTAAAATTCATCCCCTGGCTTGCCGAGCTTCCATTCAGAGTCGCTGGCAGGCAAAAGTATGACCTCGCTAAGACGCGTGTTCTAAAAACTCACATGGCTTAAATAGCGTTGTCAGAGAAACCATCAACCGTCTCGCTCGCAAATTACTTGCTGAGCGTGGTGATATCATCGAACAGAATCATGATCTTTTCTCTATACTCTGCAAGTATATCCTTTTCACCTATCTAGGATAACACATTGAACGTCTACCAGATGCAGCCTTGAGAAAAGAAGGAAACAGTCTCTTTCAAGGAAGCAGTTGAATACATCACCACTTTCACCATGGTGGGACACGAGACCACAGCTGGACTCCTGGCATTTATCCTGCACGCTCTAGCCCGAAACATTCCTGCACAGACTCGCCTTCGTGAAGAGCTTTGCAATGCACCTCCTGAACCCACATTCGAGTCTTTGTGGTCAGAAGACGTGTTCCCATATCTCCATGCTGTTATACTAGAAGGGTGAGCTATTCTTTCATTCTCGTGCTCCGTTACCAACCGATCCACAGATCATGCTTATTCCCAATCGTAGGACACACTGAAAAAGTCTGTCAATCTGATGATATCCTTCCTCTCCGATTTCCCATCACATCTTTGGATGGCAAGTCCATAAATCAAGTTCCAGTTACAAAAGGGCAGGTAATACATGTTCCCCTTATCTGCATCGATCAGTTATCTCGGGTTTGGGGACCTAGTGCGAAGGAATTTAGACCTGAACGATGGCTTGAGCCTGAGAGTAGCAAACTTCCTAGTGCCGAGAATCGAATGAGTGGATGGAGCAAGCTTTATGTCTTCAGTGAAGGACCTAGAATGTGTGTAGGGTATCGCCTAGGTAAGTTGTGTGTTTTATGCAAGCAGTGGGTGAACGTCCTCGTTAACAGCAATCACGGAGCTCAAAGTGTTTATAATGACTTTGATTCGACATTTCGAGTTTATTGACTTCGGAGCTCGAATTGAGGTGGCCCTTTCAGTAACAATGCAGCCTTATGTCGTTGGACGCATGCATGAAGGAGCTCAGCTGCCTGTTTTCATTCGGTCGATTGAGAATTAAAGATCTCTCACTGTGAATGTGCAATCATTAGTTATTCATTCATTCATTAGATGTTACAATCAGACACTATCCTCTTATCGAGAGTTGGATCCTTAGCAAGATCAAGCTTCAAGCTGATCCATCTTTTCCACAGCAAGCTTCACAACTCTCCCATTCTGATCATACCTGGCATCCTCCGCAATGCACTCAAACTGCTCTTTTCAGATCTTCCATCCCTCCATATTCCAAAATGCTGTCTGTTCAGACTCCTGACTTTCCTTCACGCAACACGCATGGACAAACCTTCCAACTTCATCGTGCAAGATCCATTGCACAGCAGCGACAGCCCGACCGGAGAGCTTTCCTTTCCTAGAGATCTGAGACTATCCTCTTTGGGATGCTTCTTGGGAAGGATAAAGGCCAGAGCGCTCAGTCGAGACAGATCACAAAACTCGATCTAAGTAAGGCGGGTGTTAAAGACTTGAGAGTTGCGCCAGCGTTGCTGTTCTTCAGTACCAGGTTTCTCAATACCTGACCGTTCGTAGCTTAGATCTCCTGTTAAGAGTGTAAGCTACATAAGATTTGAAAGGGAAGCTTATATTCTGCTACCTCCCTGAGCTGCTGTTCGACATCAATACAATCCTCAGGGTCGTGATAGAGCAGTTGAAGGTGAGTCTGTCCACTCAAGTCATCCGCAGTCCACTGAGGTACCCTTTTAGATAGCATCTCCCTTTAACACTTTCAACATTTACAAAAGTCTCTCCTGCGCTGTGTGATTGGGTGGAAATGTTATAGCTGCATATCCGATCCCACGAATGAGCCAGCTGGATTTGGTGTGAAAGAGATTCCGTGGACTCCTCTTCCCTCTTCTTCGTCAGTGAGAGCATAAGGACTTTTATGCTTTAGAACTGTGGCAAGCCGAGAGTTTGCGTTGCTGATGACCCATTCATTGAGTTTGTGGCTGTGTATGGACTCGGAGGAAGATGAGACCACCGGCACTATGAACACAAACATCTTTGCGACCTTGATGCACCTGCTAGAAGGAAACCTTTTCGTGGCAGGCTGAGGAATCTGACTTGATCGAGAATGAGATACAGAGATAGTATGTACTATGTTCATGTAAACGTAAACCACTACTAAAATGGGCACTCTGCTACCTCAAACACAGCACAACGCGCAGGTGTTACGGAAAACACTCGAGCATCGGAGAGCAGGCCCCTATCCAAATTGATACCATCTACTTCGACAAGAGCTTCCATAAGCTCATTCCCGGTCTTTGTAGGGTATGAGGCTGATAGTCGACAGCATCTGACTTTGACACCAATACCCATATGATCGAGAAGAGTATTTGCTACTACTTCGTTCACGTATGTGTTGCACATGGAATAATGAAGGGGACCAAGTTCGTGTATGTCTCTGGGATCAAGGTTGATGCCTCTGGTGCTGGCGGAAAGGATGGCTAGAACAACTGATGAAATGTGTTTCCGCTTCTGTTTCTGCTTCGCCTGACTCTCCAAGATCTGTTGTCTTAACCACCTGCCATGTGACCAGTTGAATTCTAGTGGTCCTGCGTGTCTAGACTGACTGCAATTCAGTTCGGTGCAGGTTCGGCCCATTTTTTCCGAACCTCGAACCGAACCTACAGGTTCGGTGCAGCCATTTTCCGAACCTGAACCTCTCTCTGAACCTGAGGTTCATGCAGGTTCGGGAGGTTCGGGACAAAAGAGGCTTTTTAAAGGTATTTTTTACCTTGATTTATGCAAAGTTAACTCTTTTCCATCAGTTACAGGTCAGTAGAACATCAGACAGGCAATAATACACATACCAATACCATGCAGGTTCGGGAGGTTCAGGTGCGGGTTCGCCATTTTTGGCCATTTTGCGAACCTCGAACCCGAACCTTAGGTTCAGGTCTGGTTCGAACCCAGGTTCGAAAGGTTCAGAACCGAACTGCAGTCAGCCTATGCGTGTCGCCCAGCCGCGTATGAAAGTGGTGTTCTACCGCTTCTGCTCCGTAGATCGACAACAAGCCTGCTATTGGATAGCAGCACATCCACTGTATCGGCATCACTGATTTCTGCAGTGCATGCAAAAGGGCTTCACCCATCTTTGTCTGTCAAGTTGATGTCAATGCCGTCGAACACCATCAATGATTTCATTGTCTCTTGACTCCAGTACTCTTCAAATTGACTGCATGCATGATGAAGCCCAGCAAAAAACCTGCTGACGTAGCCCAACACTATTGAACTAAAATCGAGTCCACAGCCAAAAACTGGCGTAGTCTGATAATATCCAAGTACAAAGTTCAAATTAATATTATGTACGCTTAAGTATTTAGTCATCACATCATTCACATGTATTCAGGCTCTCCATCCGCATCATCGTCTCCGATCATACTTGGATGGACTCAGGCGATGAAGAAGACTCAGATCAACTTGTCGAATGCACCTGTTTACGTTGGTGCAAAGGTAGCTGACTTATAAGTGAGAGGAGTTGGTGATGACATAAGCATGAGCGCATCAAAGACGCCAACCTCACACAGGAAGAACATGCAAATTTACTAGATAATCCACTTCAGTACAAGAAATCATTAAAAAGACGTTGTATTGTTAGCTATAGAGTATGTTTTCTGTTAACTTGAGTGCCTACTGTAACTCTTACTAGGATGACAATGAAAATGAATATGCAGAATGATTCCCTCCAGTTGCCGGTCAACATGTTTGTCCTCAATTCAAATATTTCTTCATGTGCTAATGTATGGAAAGGAATACTCTCAGATACACCCTGATAGTACTGACGAAAACAACCCTCACAATGGCAATGGTGACAGCAACTTGAATCATGATCACAACAACCTATTCTCCCTTTTGGACATCCATTGAGATTCTGCATCTCCCTCTGCTGGTTCTAGCCATAGCCCCAAATCTCCTTCTGCTGCTTCCAACTCAGGCACTGACTTTGCTGAATCATTCAATCTGGATCTAGATGATGAGCTAGCAACACAGGAACCTATTGCAAACTTAGCTAGCCTCAGAGACTTGCAGGAGTTGATTTCCCTCATTCAAAATGCAACATGTGACGACGAAAGGGAACAGTGGACAGCGGAAGAGTTCAAAAACTTTCGCAATCCTCCCCAGTTTCAGTCTGACATCGAGGATAAACATGAACATCTTTCATTCCATGTCTACCTCTCTTTGTCCAACAAGTCTTCGCAGAGGTCGTATGAGGAGATCTGCCAAAGTATACAGGAATGTTTTCCTGAGAGTAAGATGCTCTCGTTTGCACAGGTACAATCTTGCTTGAAGGCTAAGACAGGCATCCTCTCTCTTTATTATGATATGTGTGAGGATGGATGCATGGCTTTTGTCGCCATCTGGGCGCATCTCCTCAAGTGTCTCCACTGCAGCAAAAGTCGATACAAAGCCGCACCTGCAGATGAAGACATCGATGACGACACTGATGATGAGACAGAGAATGAGACACCACAGCAGTGTCATGTTCCTCATCGTCAATTTCTCACTATTCCTATCGGTCCACAGCTACAGGCTCTTTGGCAGCACCCTGAATCTGTCAAAAATATTCGTGATCATCTACTATGTACAGAGAGGATAATGAAAGAGTATGATAGCGAACGTGGCATTGAGATCTTTGATGATATCTGCTGCAGGTCGGACTATCTGGATGCTGTTAAATCAGGCATGATTGGTAAGAATGACATGGTTCTATCGTTTTCAGAGGATGGTGCACAGCTATATCGAAACAAGGAGTCTGGTACCTTGTATGGCATCATGTCTCTTCTTGACTTCCCTGCCAATATTCAATTCAAAACAGATCATGTCTTTCCCGTTCTCATTGTTGGTGGACCGAACCATCCCAAGAATCATGATTCCTTCATTTTCTCCATTTTTCGACACCTAGCCATATGCCAGCGAGAGGGACTCCCAATATGGGATTCTTCGACAAATGCCAAGTTGAAGGTCTCACTGATCAGGAAAAACTGACTTTGACCTATATCAACCTGAGGCTGCTTCAAGTTAACTTGGACTCTCTATATCAGCCTGGATAACTATATTAACCTCAAGTTTAACAAGTTGACTAGGTTGCCCAACCTGAACTTTGGTCAACCTTAAGCACAAGTCTAGGGATTTCATGATACAAGGATTGATTAAGTTAACCTCAAGTCAACCTTAGGTTAGCTCAGGTCAACCAAAGTTGCTTTAGATCAAGCTCAAGTCAGCTCAAGTCAACCCAAAGTCAGCTCAAGTCAGCTCAGACTTTTAGCTAAAGTTAAAAGTTAAGCCCTGCTAGCTAGCTTAGCTAGCCTGTCCTAACCATTGAATTAGCCTAAGACCTAGCATTAATTAGTGTTTATATCAGGAATTGAACCACTTACCTTATTAAGAACCTAGACACCTTAATAAACACATTAGCAACTATAAACAGCCTATAACAGAAATAATTTTAATTAGTGCCTTCATCAAGAATTGAACTAGTACTCACCTTGTTAGGTTACCTAAGCTGCTAACTTTCAGGCACCTTAACCACTGAACCAAACTGGCTTGTATAGTCTAGCTTAGTATTTACTATTTATTCCATCACTCAGCTGACTTATTACTTGGCTATATCATCACTTTATTTCATCACCTTATGCTTAGTAAGCATCATTTTGAGATTGCCAAGTAGATGTGGAGTAACCAAAATGGACATAATTAGTCAGCATACCCACTATTTTGATAAGCTGTTAGTCTGAGACTGGCCATGTTATTTAAATCATTAAATGACAAGTCATTAAAGTTAACTCCAGGCTGGCTCAAGTCAATTTAGTCAACTTGCCAATTTGCAAGTCATTCAAGTTAACTCCAGGCTGAGCCCACTTGTGCTCAAGGTCTGAGTTTAGCAGCCTAGTCAGCTTACCAAACTTGAGGTTGATATAGTTTGTGCCTGAGGTTGAGTTTGGTGGCCTAGTCAACTTGCCAAACTTGAGGTTGATATAGTTACTATCCAGGCTGATATAGAGAGTCCAGGCTAACTTGAAGCAGCCTCAGGTTGATATAGGTCAAAGTCAGTTTTTCCTGATGCGTCCTGTCTTTGGATTTGGTACTGCAGATACAGTTGCTATGGTTGACATGAATGTGTTATGAATTCCCCAAATCACATGCCTTATCAGAACCCTGCCTTATCCCATGTGTCTTATCAGAACCCTATTTCATTTTTCTTTCATATCACGCAATCTTTCATTTCCCTTATCCGCTATCTTTTAAATTAACTTCTGATAGCTTATCGCAGAACATGCGACACTGATAGCTTATCCTTTTCCCTTGTTATCTTCTACGCTTACTCGACAACCAGATAGCCATCCAGTATTTAAGCCCTTAACTATCCACTGTATTCTTTAGTTTTGGTATTATAAGTTTCTCCGAGTCTTTGAGTGGCCTGATAAGCTCTCATTTTGCTCGTCGCCTTACAAAATACCAAAACTAACTCTTATCACTCCACTCACCAAGGTCGCAACAACGACTGAACAACTCCTCACACACAAACCTCTAACAATCACCGAAATCGTTCAAATCATCCTCAGCCTCTACCTCATCCTCATTGTCTACTCTCTCCTCTGAGTTCTTTGGCATTACATCGAACGACGCCGTTGCATCAACCGACGCCTACGCGTACGTCAGAACCGCCACATCGGAGCAACTCGCCTGTAAACTCTCATTGTCTTACTTGGTAGTACCATTGGCTAGCGGGAAGTTCCCAATAAGACAAACGACAGTGAGCAGACAAAACTAACCAGGTCTTGAATTGCTAACGGCTTTAAGTGGAACACATGGAAGCTGAACGACAACAAATAGCCCAAAACAACTGAACACTCCGACGACACCACCAAGCACAACTCGACTCTAATTTCACACCATACATCACCATACACCAAAGAATCAACGACGTCATAAACAGATTCTCTGCCCCATTCGATTACAAGCCTGGGAGAATCAGCAGAATCTATTACACTCATCTCTTCACACAGGACTGGATTAGTTGAAGAAAGACGTACAGTAGCGTCGCCACTGAGACTGAACCAGAAGTCAAAGAATACGTCGATAGCAGCACCAACACTAACCCGATAGAGTACACCTCTCACATTCCTCTAGCAACCTTCATAAATCTTAAGAAACGGTTCGACGACATCAACCGAGGAAAGTGGGGGCATCTTTACAAACATACTGGGATCAACACAGACAGCAACAGCACAGACAAAGGAATCAATACGGACATAAGCTTTGGGTTCGACACCGCAGCGTGGTCAGAACCATATCAGTCAGAAGAAGGCAAACTCCTCGCAGCGGAGTTAGAAACATTTCAGCACAATACCACAAAGCTGCCAGCATGGCGCAACAAATGCAAATGACAATCAGACGAGGAGACGCCCCGGCGCTCTCTCAGACTCAGACGAGAATAGCAAACTTATCACAAGCACGGTTGGAAGATTGGTTTATAACCACTTGCCGACGTTTTAGCAATTCAAATACAGATTACTTGAAAATTTGGGGCGTGCTCAGAGCAGCTCTCGAAAAAGAATCACACTATATTCATTCAGCCGATTTACTGTGGTCACTAGACATCTTAACCAACGACGAAAGAGATTTCTTCGGATTCATCTTACAACAAGAACTAATTGAAGAAAGAGACCCAGTCGCAGTCGAGGAAACCCTCAGAGCCATATACAACACCATCAGACAACATGATCGCAGCCATGTCTACACCCAACACATCCACACCACTCCGTCTAACGAGACAAGGAACGCCAGTGTCAGCTCCAATTGACCTAACACGATACGTCAATAATATATACGGACCAAATCACTTTGTAACCCACGCACAACCCAACGGATCGTACCACGTTTATCGTAACGTATACGTCGGATACATTCCAGAAATTCGATACGACTCAGACAGAAAAACTTTTGAACCAAGAGATATTGTCATCTCAACGGAATTTCTCGAAGAAGCAGTAGAAGAATATCAGTTTCTTGACACTTTCTCTGAAGACCCCAAAGACATTCCAGTGCCCTTCAAAGAAAGCTTCTTTACACCACCGCAGTCACCAGAACCAGAAACACCATGACCTTCACTTTGGGAACTACCAGTCGAAGAAACACCCATCTCCACTCCACAACACAGAACATTAAAACCTACCAAATCAGCTTTGAAAGTTCGATTTAAAACATGACAGACATGGATGCAGCCGCATCAACCTCAGTCCCTACCGAAATTGACACCACAAAACCACCTTATTACTTCCCACCAGCAGGACAACCTGATGCCCGAGTAATTGCCGAACTCACCCTATATGTCAGAAGGCAAACGACCAAAAAATATTTCGCCAGGGTTCGAGGAAACACACTAGCAGACGGGATCTACGAAATTCATAGCAATGCAACAAGACACACACCAATAGGAGAAATAGTCCGAATATTCGAATCAACAGTAGGAATGATGGGCACCATTCTTTTATGACAAGAAGGAACTGGAACCGTCCTCATAGAACCAGATGCATTCCCTGTCGGTTATACTCCACCTGCTCCAACCATTACAGCCACTACATCGGCTGTAAAAATCAAAGTCGCAAAACCACCTAGGTTCACAGGTGATAAAACGAAATGGGAAGGATTTTTCCTAGCAGTCGACACGTACCTTCAGGCCAATGCACGAGACTTTCAAGAAGACGGACAGAAGATCTGGTTCGTCATCTCGTACCTGGGTATGGAAGACGGAACATCATGTGTCACTTCGGACTGGCTCCGAAATTGGAAAGTAGACAATTTCTACAACGGAACTCTAAACACTGAAGACTATAACGCATTCATCACAGAGCTAAAAAACTCCTTCGAAGATCCAAACCTGCAGATAAACGCTGCCAACGAGCTCAGACAACTTCGACAAGGAAAAGACTCTTTAACAGAGTATTTCACTAGGTTTGAACTCAAAGCAGCGACTGCAGGATACCGCAAATTGGACAACGTACTCATTGATCTCCTCAAAAACCAAGTGCGACACGAGATCACCAGAGAACTATATCGAGGAGGAATACCCATTCCAAACCAATATGACGCGGTGAAACAAAGGCTATACAACATAGAAATGGCACTCGAAGAAGAAAAAACGAGATTCAGCGCCTTTCATACTGGAAAGCCTATACCGCCACGACAACATGCGCCATGACAATGACCCACTCATACCACGTCAGAGCACTACACGCCGGCTCAAACCTACGGAGGACAGGGACAACCCATGGACATCGACGCAGGGCGAACCAAACGACTGCTTGAGTGTCGGCACTGCAAGAAAATGGGACGTCATCTCTCCTGAGACTGCAGAGGAGAATGTCCAGATTGTCACAACAAGCACCCCGGCCGATACTGTCATCTCAAACCTCCACCAAAACGACCTTTCACCACGCGCACACTAGAAACCATCGATTTCACACAGATCACGGATGAAGAAAAGGAACAGCTGAAGAAAGCTGCGGGTTTTTAGATGGGAGCGAAGCAGACGCAACTTCGTCATCCCCGGTTCAGGACTCTTATGCACATGTTTCTTGTCAGACATGCCCCGAGGCATTGTACAATAGGAATACATCTTTTTCACACATAAAAGAGTCCAGCATCAAAACGGAAAACAAATGGAAGACAACGATCGAAGAAGTCAAAGATGAAGAACCTAATCTTCCTTCTTCGGGTCACTTCCAGGAACCACCATCGGAACAAAAGAAGCCAAAGCCTTTCTCCTCCTTATGGGTTTTGTCATGACTACGAGACCTAGCCGCTGAAGCAGGAATAGGAACACTAAAGCAGTGGGTACATGATCAAAAACAACGAGAAGTAAATCAACACCTTGTCAAACAACTGCTAAATATTCCAACCAACGAAGCTTTAGACTGGTTAGAAGACCTCCACAAACCAAAACGATTCGTCTTCAGAACTGTAAAGACGGATCGGGAGTTGAATATTCAGATAGAACTCCAGGATCTAGAAAAGGGAACCAAGTATCAAACACAAGCGCTTCTTGACAGTGGCTGCACGGGCAGCTGTATCAGTCAACGGTTTGCAAAAGAGAAAGGGCTATCCTTACACAAATGGGAACACCCAATCTCAGCATATAACACAGACGGCACGGAGAACAATAATGGAAAAATCACACATTATGCAGAAATGAAACTGATCGTCGAAGGACACTCAGAAATCCGAAAGTTTGCAGTCACCAATCTGGGACGATCGGACGTGTTCCTAGGACACGAATGGTTGAGCTTCCACAACCCAGAAATCGACTGGGATACTGGATCCGTACATTTCACCAGATGCCCCTCTGCATGTGGATACATGGAGCCAGAACCAGAAGACGTTGAAGAAGGAGATAGGGTCTGGATGAAATACCCAAAACCATCTCGCAATGTTCGAAGGAACAAAGCCTTCATGCGAGCTCATCAGTCCATCGCCAATGCACTAGCAGAAGAATTTGAGAAAAACAAGAAGACAGACCCGATCCCAGAACAGTATAAGGGATTCGAAAAAGTCTTTGAGAAAACTGAATTCGATACTCTGCCCCCAAATCGACCCTGGGACCACGCTATAGAGTTAAAACCAGGATCGGAACCAACAGGATGCAAAGTATACCCCCTCAACCTAGACGAACAGAAGGAACTCGACGCGTTCCTTGAGGAACATTTACGCACTGGATGTATTCAACCCTCCA
Organism: Megacollybia marginata; assembly: GCA_003313965.1. Lineage (NCBI taxonomy): Eukaryota > Fungi > Basidiomycota > Agaricomycetes > Agaricales > Porotheleaceae > Megacollybia > Megacollybia marginata. The sequence continues at coordinate 50,045 of QLOY01002843.1, forward strand.
AATCTCCTATGGCTTCACCCTTCTTCTTTATCAAGAAAAAGGATGGAAGACTAAGACCAGTACAGGATTATCGGAAACTCAATGACATGACCATCAAAAACCAATATCCTCTTCCCCTTATTCAGGAACTAGTGAACAAGCTGAAAGGCACCAAGTATTTCACAAAGCTCGACGTACGATGGGGATACAACGTACGAATCAAAGAAGGGGATGAATGGAAGGCAGCGTTTCTCACTAATCGAGGGTTATTCGAACCCTTGGTAATGTTTTTCGGACTCACTAATTCACCTGCCACATTCCAAACGATGATGAACGAACTCTTACGAGACCTAATCAATACGGGAAAGGTCCTCGTCTATATCGACAATATACTCATCTTCACCAACAACCTAGACGAACACCGTAAACTTGTTTGTCAGGTCTTATCCATTCTCAGCGCCAACAAACTTTATTTAAAACCAGAAAAATGCGAATTCGAAAAACAGCAAATAGAATTTTTAGGATTAATCGTCTCAGAAGGCAAGGTGGAGATGGACCCAATCAAGGTCAACGGCATTTGAAAATGGCCAGTTCATAACAACAAGAAAGAGCTGCAACAATTTCTAGGGTTCTGCAACTTTTACAGGAGATTTGTCAAAGATTACAGCAAAGTCGCGAAACCCATGACACAGTTGACCGGAAACGATGCCTGGAAATGGAAAGCAGAACAGCAAACAGCTTTCGACACCCTAAAGGAGACCATTACGACAGCCCCTTGCCTTCGTATACCAGAAGATGAAGGACAATTTAGAATAGAAGCAGATGCATCAGAAGGAGTGATCGGTGCAGTAATTTCACAGCAAATAGAAGGCAAATGGCACCCGGTCGTCTTCCATTCCAAGGCGCTTTCACCCACAGAACAAAACTACGAGATCTATGACAAAGAGATGCTAGCCATCATGGAAGCCTTGGCGGAATGGAGACACCTGGTGCTAGGAGCCAGACAAACCTTCGAGATCTGGACAGATCATCAAAACTTACAATATTTCCGACAACCACAGAAACTTAATCGACGACAAGCCCGCTGGGTCACAGAACTAGCGGACTACGACTATACCCTGCATCACAAACCGGGCAAACAAAACCAACAGGCAGATTTGTTATCTAGGAGACCAGACCACGACATGGGGCACAAAGACAACGAGAATGTCGTCATGTTAGCGCCTATGACGTTCAGAGCGCTAGAAGCAGTCGTGATTCACGATCCACCAGAATACCTACCAGAGCTAAAGGATCCATTACAAAAATTAGATCCTTCAGCCAAACAAGCTTTGGAAGGAAAGGACAAGAAATGGAAAGAATCAGACGGGCTAATCCTTTACGACAATCGGATATACGTGCCAAAAAACCACAGACTACGTGAACGAATCATCCGAGACCATCACGACAATCCCTTAGCTGGACATCCTGGGAGATACAAGACCCAGGAACTTATCCAGCGAAATTATTGGTGGCCTCAAATGCAGAAGATGATTCGCCGATACGTTGATGGTTGCATCAAATGCCAAGAAGACAAAATTGATCAGCAACCGTTACATGCCCCTCTCAACCCACACAACATACCTAAACAACCATGGCGCAAAGTCACAGCAGACATGATTGGACCCCTCCCCGAATCCAATGGCTTCAATGCAATTGAAGTATTAACCGACACTTACAGCCACCGCATACATGTTGAACCCACACACATGGAACTTAGCACTGAAGGATTCGCCAATCTCGTACGAGATAAAGTAATCTGATACCACGGTCTTCCAGAAATCTTAATATCAGATCGAGGACCCCAAACAGTGGCTAAAGCATGGGACCAAATATGTAAACAACTTGGCATCAAACGACATCTATCCACAGGTTACCACCCAGAAACAGATGGTCAGACGGAAAGGGCAAACCAAGAAGTAGAAGCGTACCTCCGCTTATTTGTCAACTACCTACAAGACAACTGGAGCAAATGGTGTGCCATCATGGAATTCAGTTACAACAATCGAGTTCATTCCATGACGAAACAATCGCCTTTCTTCGTTGATCACGGTTATCACCCCTACACCGGCACAGAGTTACAGAGAGACCAAGTACCTTCGGCCACAGAATGGGTTAAGCGACTCTCCAATGCGAGACAAGAAGCGGAAGCGGCTTTGGCCCTAGCGAAGGCCGCAATGAAACAACAATTCAACAAACACCGCTCCGAATCTCGAGAATACGAACCTGGAGACCTAGTCTGGCTAGAAGGCACGAATATCAAAACCCAACGACCTGCCAAGAAATTAGACCACTTACGATATGGACCCTTCGTAATTATAGAAAAGGTGGGACAAGCGGCATACCAGCTCAAATTACCACAGAATCCTACCTGGCGACGAAAACATGATGTATTCAACGAAAAATTACTTAAACCCTTCACCAAACCCTCTTTCGATATCCAACCCAACGAACCACCACCACCGGATTTAATCGAAGGAGAAGAAGAATTTGAAGTTGAATCTATCGTGGACAGTCGCAAAAAGGGTCGATATATCGAATATCTGGTCAAATGGAAAGGTTTCTCTGATACAGAAAATTCCTGGGAACCTCGTGGAAACGTCTGACATGCCAAAGAAGAAGTGGATCACTTCCACAAAAAACACCCTCACAAGCCGAAACCAACATCTACAAGTCGAGGAATCGTCATCACCTCTAACTGAACCATTCTCGATTCCTTTAAACCTATGTTTCAATTTACAACACCATCATGGGGACCATGATCTTAAAGGGGGGGTAATGTTACGAATTCCCCAAATCACGTGCCTTATCAGAACCCTGCCTTATCCCATGTGTCTTATCAGAACCCTATTTCATTTTTCTTTCATATCATGCAATCTTTCATTTCCCTTATCCGCTATCTTTTAAATTAACTTCTGATAGCTTATCGCAGAACATGCGACACTGATAGCTTATCCTTTTCCCTTGTTATCTTCTACACTTACTTGACAACCAGATAGCCATCCAGTATTTAAGCCCTTAACTATCCACTGTATTCTTTAGTTTTGGTATTATAAGTTTCTCCGAGTCTTTGAGTGGCCTGATAAGCTCTCATTTTGCTCGTCGCCTTACAGAATGGAGGTGTTGGTCATCATGGTCGTAATGGATGCAGGCTAATGTGTCCGATGCCTGGACGTCATAAACCATGAACAGGAACCTACTATCCAGTCATGCTTAAGCCAGATGGTCCCGGTATCCCAGTCAATTGCAATCATGATGACATTGATATCAACTCTATTGCTACGCCAACCATTGAAGAGTATACTGAACATCTAAACATTGTTCTTAGTTCAATAGCAGAGGACTTCGAACACAATAGGAAAGAAACCGGAATCAAAAAGCCTTCACTTATCTCTGGTTTACCGAAGATGATTCCGGTTCTGAAGTGCTTCCCACCAGATACAATGCACCTCTTCAGACTGAACATTCCAAACCTACTGATTTCATTGTGGCGTGGATCCATTGACCATAGCCATGATGATGATCCTGCCAATTGGGTGTTTGCTGTTCTTTGAGAGAATGATGGTTGGGAGCACCATGGACAGGACATTGCTGATTCAAAGCCATATATTCCCACTTGTATCGAGACCCGAGTTTCACGAAACCCAGCAAAAAAAATCAATAGTGGCTACAAGTGTGCAGAATTCCTTCTCTATATATATGGCTTCTGTCCAGCTCTACTCCATGATATCCTTCCTGATGATATCTACACCCATTTCTGCAAGCTAGTCTTTGGTGTGCAGATTATCTTTCACTGTAAAAAATCCAGAGATTACATTGCTCTTAACGAGTTTGTATATGAGTTTGAAGAACTCTATTACAATCGCAAGATGTCATGGCTACATTTTGTATGTCTGTGTATCCATGCCTTGGTTCATATTGTGAAAGAGCACTTACGTATTGGGTCTCTTACTGAACTTTCTCAATTTCTAATGGAGAGAGTCATTGGGCATCTAAATGGGCAAATTCGACTCCATTCCAATCCTTACGCCAATCTATCCCAACGTGCAATTGAACATGCTCAAGCAAGTGCTCTAAAAACTCTCATTCTGAGTATTGTTCTTCCACCACCACAGCGATCCTCTACTTCTATCGACATTGGCAATGGATTCACCCTTCTCAGTCCTCGAGACTCCTATGTCCTTGACGGGTCTGTTATCGATGAATTTCAAAAACTGGCTGAAGCTCAAGGATGGGCAATTCATCCAAAACAGTGTATGAACACTGACTGATTTGTAAGGCTGTGTCTTCCTAATGGACAGGTTGTGAAAGCATTATGGCATGAGCAGAAGAGGGATGAAAAAAAAGTGCATAGGGCTCGTAATGTTAAGGTGAGTTTATCCGTTTTGGAGTGATACAAACTAACATCATAGCTAGTTTGTTTCCAACACTGGAATTCAGTTTGGAGAAGTAATGTACTTCTTTCAAGTCTTGAATAAAGAGAGCCAATACACCTTGGCAGCTGTTTGACTCTATTCAGATCCTGATGAAGCTCTCTTTCAGAAATCTTACCAAACTCTACGAGTTTGCGACTTTTTAGGTGACGAGGGAATACTCTTGATCAATGTTAAATTGATTTTGGAAGTTGTTGCAATGGTTCTGTTTATCTGTCATGGTAACGTTGGTCCCCAACTGCTCAAGTATCCGGAATTTTATGTTGTTGAGAAGATGTCATTAGTACAGGGTTGTAACTCGGATATAGTAGAAAATAATGTAGATGAAGAGGACAATGAATCTATTTACTAGTACCCAGGTGCTGGACAACACTAGACTGATACGAGACTAATCTGAGCAAGTCTCGTCTCTGTAACCTTTGACACGCAGGTGCATCTGTCACATGCACTTATTAGCCTTGTCGTTTACTTCCATCTCACCATTCTGTGAAGGAGCTCCTCACGGCTGTAATGGCTCAGCAACAGACTCAACAGTCTTGTGGTGACCCTAATCTTCAATTTGTAGCTCCAGAAATCCATCAGAATTAGCCCCAACAGCAAAACTTGGAATCACACCATTTTGGCTGCAACCACCTTGACACAAGCTTTTATCAAGCAAACCAGGTAGCTAGCTCTCTTTTTAGTAGGAATTTGAGGCTAAGCTTGGGTCCTAGCAAGCGCAGCATCGGTCCAGTGTAATTTTTTACTCCTAAGTTGTACTCACCACTGACTTTTCGTTGCTATTCTAGATGAATAGCAACACTTTTTGTCTGTTACCCTTGCATTGCTTGCTTAGTTGGTTGTCAGAGCATGAGAACCTCCACTGACCTCCAGTTTATTCATGGGCTCTCACATATTGATCTTAGAATCCAGCCTATTTGCAAACACTCAATTCTATGACAGCCTTGCAGGATGAAAATGGTTTGCTCAAGGGATGTCTTGCACAACTCATGTTGGTTTTTTTTTAATTTCATGCTCGGATGCACAGTGATTTTTATCTAGGGAGAATTTCCAGCAAATAGTGCATCGTCCACAGTCTTTTCCAGTTCCTCATGCTCCTCACCTTCCAGCATCATCCTTAAATCCTTCACGGCTGCTGAAATCAGTCTCTATTAGCTCTACGAATGGTCTCTACAATACTATTGGACCTAATCCACTCAAGAAAGATTACCCCAATGTCAAATACTGGACGAAGAAACCCAAGGATGACACACCCCTCAAACCTATCTTAGTTTCTGATGCTGACATGGACGAGGTTGATCCAAATGGTGACGGTGAAGATGACAAAGACGCTAATCAACTGAAGACCAATGAAACCATCCATGCCTTTCTTGAGGCCCCCTCTGGCCTGTTAATCCATTTCACTCAGAAGTGTGCAATGTGGCTCGATGCTCGAGGATTTTGGAACGACCACATACCTAAAGCTCTTGACAAAATCCCTCAAAACTTCTCGCAAACTGGTATGGCTCTGAGGAAAGAGTTTCAAAAGGCAATGGAGAAAGACTATCCTGAACTTCGGTTATGTGCTGACCACTGGAAAGCGGATCAAGTCTGGAAGCTAAACTATCACAGCTGGAAGGGACCCGTTGTTGCTCGGCTAGAAGCGGAAAAGGCAGAGGCAGAGGCAAAGCTGCAGGGAGAGGTGGAGGCAAAGTTGAGGGCAAGGGTGGAGACAGAGCCCAAGAAGGTGAATACAGTAAACTCAGAGGCAGACTGCTGACCTAAGCAGCATAAACCTGATGACAATGAGCTCCGTTCAAAGCGAGCAGCAAAGAAAGCCAAGTCTGATGTTGTCCAGGTACGATTTGTTTGATTTGGGCCTTTTACTAACCTATCTTGACAGAACATGAACAACAATGAAGGGCATGATGAGTCCGAGTCCTTGAGTAACGGTGATGCAGTGAGTATCATGGTCTATACTTCTTGCAGATTGTACAGCCCTCACGACACCAAGGGTTACAAAGATACTGAAGAAGGTAACTGACATAGTAATTAAGCCCAAGGTTCGTCCTGTGGATACTCATTATGCTTAGACTAACAGATCCTAGTCTCGGAGCCCCTTGTAAGCTCAGTCCTGGTGGTCTCAACAATGCTTTCTCACTCACTACAGAGACAGAATAGTAATCCAAACAGGAATCAACAAAGGTATGCAATTATTACTTTAAAGCAAGTCGACAGAAAACGTTGCTCCTGCAATTCCCAAATCTCACCCTCCTGTCCAAGTCACATCATCGTCTTCAAATCAACAACTGCAGCTCACTATTCTCAAAGTGTTCTGTCAGAAAGTTGAGGCTTTGTTAACAAAGATTCCTATTGCAAACTCGACACATGTCCTCGCTAAATACCACAATCTCAAAGTACCCACTGTCGCAAACAAGAACCCTTGAGAAACATGGGAGCCGATCTTGAACACACTTCTCGAGCACAATATAGAGAATCTGCACCCACTGGTTGTACAAGGAGAGTTCGGGTTGCTGGCTCTGGCGTCGTTCTTGGAACATTTAGTAATGGACCATAGCAACTATGGGAGCAAGGGTCTACTGGAAGAGAAGATGAGTGACATGGCTGATGGATGCTATGGATCAGTAAGTCTTTGTCTTGAATCAACCATATCTTACTGTTGTTTTAGAGTTACAGTGAAGCTTTCTGTAATGGCAGAATCTCCGCAAGAACTTCTGCAAGAATCTCTTCAAGAGCCCACACAACCGTTGAAAGGGAACCTCACTGTGCAGTGACGGGAAAATGAGGCGAGCCGACTACGCTACTAAGAACGAACTGCCTAAGCGAAGGAGGCGAGGTAACTAAACCACAACCAAACAACCCAACGCAAAAGGTAGCACTCTCTAAGTACCGCCCTGACGCTTCTTCTAAGTAACAGAGATGTTCTATCCCCTTGTAAGTACGTGAGACCAGTTTAACTACAAAAGAGACACACTTCGAGTTGACTTAAGCGAACTGTGATGTTCCGATCAAAATCGTTAGGTAAGACCTAAGCGTTGCGGGTGAGACTCTGATTAAGAGATCTCAAGGGTCACTGTGCAAAACAATGAAGGAGGGTGTTCTTTAGAATGAATGGAGACTTCTCTAGAAGTGCTCAAGGTGCCAGAGTTTGAGATTGTGGACTTAGTTTGCCAATGTGAGGAACACTGGTCTTGGATGCGCTTAGGGAACGACTCCTTAAGGCGGGTGGCGGCAAGTGCGGAGGGACTGTTCTGGCTGTTAAGCGGTACTAGGTCTGTCGGCAATGAGTGCGGCCTTGAGGATACGGGAGAGGATGAGGTACTAAGTCGGTGACTCGCACGCAAGTTTACTTCAGTGACTACTGGAACTGTTCTGGCCCGCAGGCGGTACTGAGTTTGCTTAACTTCAAGTTGACGAGGTCTGGACGGAAGTGCCCGGACACTCTACGATGCAAACGTTCCCTAAAGCGGTACTAGTCAGTCTTAAACACAGTAGTTTCTCATGCGATTAGATGCTATGTAATCTGTGGTTCAAAATGCAAGGTAGTATATACCCGCGAAATACACGCTGTTCTGTCTTCGTCTGTATTCTGGTTTTTACTCCCTATTTCCTCCCAGCTTTATACTGTCTGAATCCTTCCAGAACCTTCTAAACACCTGACCTGTACGCGTATGTGCCTGTCTGATTCCTCATCCTTTTACTGCCATAGGAGTGCCGTGCTGTAGATATGTGTCAATCTGGTGTTGTCATCTTGGCATGACACGTTGATCCTCCTTAAGCAACAGAGGAAGGTTGCCGGTGTCGTACTCGGGTCCCTAAGTCAATAGAGTTAGTAGGCAGCCTTGTTGTGTGTGCTCTGCACTGTCTCCAACGCTTCCTTAGTTTGTTTCTCTACTGTTGAGAAGCGCGTCGACTGACTCCCTCGAGGATTTATCTCTGTCTAGTCCTCCACATAACGATAACGTTATACCACCGGCATCATTGCTATCCGGACTCGTTCCTAAGTCATACCTGCCGCTTTAAGACTTCCCCGATCTATCTCTGAGGGAGATATCCTAACCTCTACTGGCTGACTATGGCCTTAAGACTTTCGTTATAGTGTAGATAATGGTCAAGGTAACGGCGCGTGAGTTAGATACAGCTGACCGAGCTTTAAGCCCAAGCCAGCTCGTCTTAACTCTAGTTTGACCATCCATTCGAGTAGTGTGCTCATTATTCGACGCCACATGCCTCTTATGACATGGGGTACCTTCTAACCTACAGGCTTATCCCTTAGAGAGTCTTTCTCTTGTTTAGGGGATGCCTGGAATTTGTCTTAAGCTGTATTTTGAAAGACTTTCAGCCCTAGCCGCCTAGCAGTCTTATCACCATCATCTCCAGAGCCAGCAAAAGAACCAGTACTGTCCTCTGTCACACCTCCCAAGCCAATTCCCAAGACTGATACAGTCATGAACACACCAAAGACCAAATCAATACAGTCTTCTGCCCTGCCTCTAGAGCCGATTGTAGAGACTGTCACGAAGGAGCTGAAGACCAAGTCAGTGAAGCTGCGACCAATGGGCAAGAGTTGGAACCCACTGTTAACGATCTCAACCAAGTACGGATATTATTGTACTTGACCATATACTCACAGTTTGTAGGTGGGAAGCTGCATGTGATTGGAAGGCAAAGAATCCGGATGGACCAAAGAAGGCTTTCAATGAGTATTGGCAGGGAATTCAGGGTAATGAGGACTTGCTGAAGGTATGTGAATTCATAATATTATTAATTGGTCTTAAATCATATGATTATTATAGACGTACAAGGCACACTCCAAGAAGCTGGTACATCATTTGTCTACCCCAGCAGATTGGACTTAGCATCTTTCAGAGAGCAGAGAACCATCCAAAAGCATAGGCAGTGATGGAGGTATGAAGGGAATGGTATGGAATAGTAATTGGTGGTTGTACATCGAATGATATCAGATTGTCCTGATGTAAACTGATGTGTACAGATGATAACAGCAACTAACCTCAATCTCTCGGTTGACATTAGTTAGCATCAGCTATTAGGCCAAACACCGACACGAGCTGATAGCATCCGACAAATTGTGAGTGGAAAGGATTTTGTAGGATGATGTCAGGGTGCGTCAGCAGATTTCTCACTGCCAGCTGGGGATGAAGTGGCATCCATTCATTCATATCTTGTGTGTTCACTTTTATACCTTCAACCTGCAGCAAAAGATTCATTACGTCTGGTGGGTGATACGCATATGGCTGGGCAGCATGAGAAAGTGGGGTCCGGCCATCCTTGTCTCTCAACTGTACATCGACATCAAGGGGGGTACGGCATTGCAGCATGTGACACAGGGTCTAGGAAGGGAGGGGTCCTGAGCCAGCTGAAAATTGTGATTGTATGACCTAGCCCAAATAGGCTTCCGGTGGCTTGGAAAGCTTTAAAAAGTACAGCAATAGCTCTAAAAGCTTAATTACACTCTAATAGACTACATTATACCTATGCCTAGCCATAAAGTGTATGTACCATTGGTCTGAACTCCAATTTTCCGACCTGAAAACATTACGCAGTGCAGATTATCCACCTGGAACCATTCTTGAATGCGAGAAATGCAAAACAAAGATCAAATTAGGAGCGGGAGGAAGCTACAGCATCTAGATTCTGCTGCTTATTGAACAGCTGCAAGCAAAGCGACACAAAAGCCACCAAAAAAGGACAGCACACTCCTTGGATTTCTACAAAAGAGAGCTCCATTAGTTCCTTCAAAAGCACCAACATTGTCAAATATTCACGCACCAAAATTCCCAAGTCCTCCCAACCCCCCTCAATCTTCTCTGTCTTCCACACTAGTGTCTTCCATTTCATCTCTGTCATTGCCTGTACAGATTCATGAGCTTTGTACAACTGCTGCTTGTCTGCTCGACCACCTGTGCAAGAAACTGGACCGCATCCCTGCTACAGAGCCAGAGGCAACTGAAAGCCATCGTTTGGCCCCATTTGCAGCTGACGCTGAGAGATATGTCTTGGGTGACCCCCTTGATGACTGGGAGAATGTCCTAAATCCTATGTTTCATCAAGCTTTTGGTTGGGGTGAAGATACTGTTCCCGACAGTCTGATCCAGCATGGACATTATGGACTCGATGGATTTGTAAAATTCATTGGTTACTTCGTAGAGGTTCGTGGGCTGGAAGACAGGTTTATAAGGGAGAAGATAGAGAAGTTAATTGAGGTGATAGACGCTCGGTAAGTTTGTGAATGAGCTGAGAAGATTGAGACTCACCTTGTTTAGGTTCCCCAAGGCAACACCTTCTCTGCTTCCTGATGAAACCATTCTAGAAACATCATTACATGAAACTGACCATCAGGCTGTTGTTCGTATGAATGGAATCATTGATGTGGATGCAATTGACTTGGAAAATGATGATAAAGCTGCATGCAAAGGTATCATCGTGTCATTTCCAGACGGACAGAGTTACCATACCTTGTATCTGTTTGGTCTACATGCGAAGTTGCAGCTTCCATGGAATTACCATTCGATAGATGATGTCTTTTATATCCAGAGCAAAAACTGCAAAAGTGCATCAGTGCAAAGCGGCTCAAGCTGCAAGTTCTTCTACAGATTGATTGAAGTGTGTTCAGCAACTACCCTGTTACAATGAGGCTTCTAGTACCTCCAACCTCATTTCCTTTGATAGTCCACTTGGCGAGCCCTCTCTCCATATGGGGAATCCCATCGCTTCACTGGTTTACTGTGAAGGGATGATCTTTCTTGCTCTTGGGCAAGTTAACCACATTGTTTTTGGAAATCATACCGATATCTCAGCTCTTAGCATTGATCTTTTAGGCGATGACAACATCAGGAAAAATCCTTTTTGACCTGAGATCTCCTAAGTCAACCTGGGTCAACCTAGGAGCTCTCAGGTTGATCTCAAGGTGGTGAGGTCAACCTGGGAACTCATAGGTTGACCCAGGTTGACCCAAGTCCACTTAGGGCAGCCTAGGTTGCCTAGGTTGCCTAATGTCCTGCCTTCCTTACCAGGGCTAGGCTCAACTTAAGTACATATTTTGCTCAGTTTTAAGATTTGGATAACAAGTCTCTAGCTACCACAAGGTCTGATATGCATATTTACTCTGCCAGTTGTTTACAAAGAAAGAATTACAAGAATCTAACATGGTCGTGGACTGCCAACCACTAGCCTTCATCCCCTTCGAAACAAAGTTGGTGAAATCTGGAAAGAGCATACATCCCTGGCGTATTTGATGCAGGGGTACAATTGCATCTTCTGTATGGGGTAGTTTTTGGACTTTATACATACCATGGTCTTCAGGCCCCCCTTTCAATTTTGGATACCATTCAATGTGTGCGAGCGGCTCTTTTGTGTAATTGTGAGACTTTCCACCCACAGTCTTTTCTGGCAGCTTGAAAATTGCTTTGACTCGACCTATGCAACAGCCTGCAAGATAACTAAGATGGTTAAACTTGAAACATAAGAAAATATACCTTCAAGTCCTGTAGACTCTGCTTCTTCTGAAACCAGAACAGCCACTGTATTGAATCGAGAGGGTAAGGCTTTGACTGTATAAAGCAAGTCATCATCATTGTCTTGAATTCTTTGCTGCACCATTTTGAACTGTGTATACAGGTCCAGACCAGCAAACTCATTGGCCACAAATTGAGCTTCTGAATGACGTAGTCCCTTGGCACGTCTGAGGAACTCAATGAGGGAAGATAATAGTGTAGGACAGAAATGTTCTCTTTGAATACGCTCTATCAGCCTGCCTTGGAAGGTTGGGTATTTGGCCAGCCAGACATGAACTGGTTTGTTTGCTGTCTTCCTCTGTTCACTAGGCTTCTCTCCTTTGACTTGAGCCTTCTGCCTCTCCAGCCATCTCCCTAAGGCTCCGACCTTCTCCTGGTGCTGCAGCCAATGGATCATTTGAGGAGTTTCATCTCTTTTGTTCGACGCCCTCTACCCTTTCTTTGCGAAGTCTATGTGCAGCCTTTCAAACAGTTCTGTGTTGTAATTTCCTGTGACCGCAAAATTCTTGATGTCCTCAACGTAGTGTGTTAGGGTGTGAAACTTTGGGATATTGAAATGTTGTTGTACACCCGATTGAATAAAATAATGTCTGTTTGCCTCCCAGTCCTTTAAAGCATCCTCTATATACTGCAGTGTTTGATCGCTGTGGCTAGAATACTCTGCCAGATAGATGACTCAAGTCAAGGATGGCTTTGCAAGCCTTCAGTCCCTGCCTTGGTATCTTGCTTAGTCAGGCTGACTAAGCAACCAAGCAGAATCTTGACCATGTTTTTGCGCTCAGGTCCTGATATTTGCCCCAAGGCTGAGATACCATTGTGGAAGTGGCGCACCCCGAAAGCTGGAGATAAGCAGTGGATTCAAGCATCTAGTTCAGGTCGTTTCATGACCCTTTGCACCCAGGAGACAAGGTGCTTAAAGACGCCTTGATACAGCTGGTGGAGAACATCCGAGGTCATCTGTAAGTTGATATCTGTGTAGGGCATGTTGCTCCAAAAAGGAACAAACATGCCAGTGCCCAAATTGGCTGTGGAACATTTGTCGTAAAACTCCTTGTTGTTTTTAGCATTGTTTCGGGTCTGTTGGAGAAAAGCAAAGGTGGCACTTCCAGTTCTCTCCTTATAACTCGCTCTAAGTACCTCCAACTCCTCAGCCGGAACTTTGCAATGTGGACAAGTACCAGCCTTGGTACAGGAAACCAAACACTGTTCTGGGTAGTCTGCCACATACACTGCCAATATGGGAGCTATCCATCTAATTCTTCCATCAGCACATAGCATCTTGACTCCTCCATTCACTGCATCCTTTAGTGGCAATAGGATAATTTGCATGGCTTCGTGAAACAGATGGTTGGTCCGAGAGCGATGTTCCTTCTTCGTCAACTTGGTATGGTCGAGTTTGACTGTGGGCAA
>QLOY01002847.1:0-24810 GCA_003313965.1 Megacollybia marginata
TTTTCTACAGTCTATCACCGTTCGAAGTTTCCCTGTCTTTTTAGGGATACAAAGCATTGGCGCCGCTTGGGGAACTGTTTTCGGTTCCCACCATCCAGCACGAGTATACTTTTCGATCTTGTCCATCAACTGCGGTTTCAACGCATCAGGACACCGAGGTAAGTAATAACTGTATTGTTTTTTATCATCGATTAATGGAATATGATGGTTAATCCCTCGAAATGGAGGTAATTTTTCCGGTGTACCAGTCATGATATCATGATTGGTGCGGAACCATCGTTCACGAAGAAACGGAATGTCCTCCTTTTTCCAGGGGCCATCCACTTTCAATCTCAATTCAATTTCAGACAACGTGAGTCGACGAAATCGTGCGGTTCGCCCGGTTTCATCAGGTACGTCATCTGGATCCAAAATTTCTTCCTTTTCATTCATTTTCCGAAGATATTCGACTGTCCGAGTGTATCGGAGGTCTTCGGTATGTCTTTGTGCGAATCTAGTGCGCGAAAACTCTTGCACTATTTCCACATCATCATCAATTTTTTCGTCACTGAGTTCCTCCCCACTTTCGATGATCCATACTCGAACATCTCCAGTAGGTCGGTGTTCAATCTCTTCACGGATAGGCTCCCCACTTGAACCAGCGCCACTCCTCTGAATCGAAGGAACCATTTTCGAATCAGAGTCCGGCGCTGGGAGTCAGTTAGGGGATGATACAGCCTGCGGGGGAGTTTCAACTACCCTCGCAGCTGATCGCCGCGTCTGTTCTACTGTATCCTCCTCCGAATTGAGGGCAGGATACGTGACACCTCGTATGATTATCGCATTATTCGCAAGATCAGGAAGTATTCCGAACCGTCTCATTGACGGCGTTCCCAGAATACAATCATACCGATCTATACTGAACACATCAAAGTAATATTCCTCTTCAACTGAAGCGAGTTTGATAATAGCCTTTGTACCAAAATTGATACGAGACCTACTCCCCACAGTTCCGAGTTGAACATTCAACGGTTTAGCCAGACTGAAAACCTTCAAACCAGCGACACGAGTGAAATCCGGACTCAACGAGTCACTCGTACTCCCAGTGTCAAACATTGTGTAGGCTTTCATCCTTCCGATGCTAATCATCATAGTCAAACATCGGTTATCATCAGGCGTTCGTAACGGACGCTCGATGCTTCTCGACGAGATTTTCACCAATGAAAACCCACGAGGGGGATTAGGACTAGTATTACCAGTCTCAATCGCCTGTAAGCTCTCCTGCAGAGTAACTCGACACGGGGAATCATCGACGACTCGAATCCCAGCTAGGTGGGTCGTTGTCGATTCATATTCAACAGATAATGCATCATTAGATACATGTTCATCATGAATGGGGGGTGGTACCAATTGTAACTGACCCGGGAACCCATGTAACGATGGATCAATGAGATTCAAGATATACGACTCGTTGGCATCATCATCAGGTATATCCATCAACTCGGGAAGAGTATCACTTTCGTCATCTTCAACCACATCGAGTAACGATGGGATCGAGTCCGAACTTTCGTCTGAACTGGAAGAACAGTCAGAACTACTTCTTCGGTCAGAGTCAGTGTATTCATCCCACATGTTGTAAGATATATCTGATCCCGAACCGGACTCAGAATCGGAATGAGGGGGATACCCATTCCGTTGTCTAACCCTCATCATCCGTTGATACACACGCTGTCTGCGTTCATCAACGTATATCCGTCGCAGTCGAGTGTGGATAGGATTTAACTCCATACCATTATCAGCAACGATTCGACGGTTTGACTCCATCCGATGCATAATCAAATCATCGGCATACCTCTGTACTACTCCAAGTTCATCCGAACTGGATTCTACTCGAATAGGGGCATGTCGTTCATCTTCGTGATGCTCGAAGTCACTATGTCCATCTGTCCGCATACCATCCTCATAGAAGTCCCGTGTTTCACCAGACGACGACTCACTATTCGGATAATACTCGAGTCCATCTGAATCATCACTGTCCTCAGCAATTGCTCGAACCGCTTCAGAAGGTAATTCAGAGTCGAGAGTTGCATTAGCTCCTGCGCAGGGTACAAGCTCACTTGGGTGTTCATTGGCGGGTGGATCTGAGGTTACTCCATCCTCACGCATAGCTCGGAAACCGCTACGGTGAGGTTTCTTTGGGTTCTTACAGATCTTGTCTCCCGCCCAATGACCCTTTTCATTACAGTCACGACAAACATCATCAGGTTTTGCCCTACTCGATGATGTTTGAGGTCTATCAGTACGCCGGTCATTCCGCTTCTGATCATCACCTGTTTTGGGTCGGTTACGCGACTCACGATGATCATGACGGTGTTCATTATGACGGTGCGTACGATTCTCTCTGTTTCGATCATTACGAGTCTCGTTTCCATAGGGTCTCTTAGCATCCGTACGATCGCGATGTCTCGAGTCCTTAGGATGATTCCTCGATTCACCAGACTGGTGTCGGGAAGACGAAACATGATTAGTTTGGGAGGACCCAGCCAATCGTCGCTTCTCTTCGCCGGCCTGTTCTTGGTAATGTTTCAACACTTTTCGCTTGTATTCGTACCGCTGACACAATTTCACCAGTTTTTTACTCTGGATCAGTTCAGGTACGATGTTCTTCTTATCAATCAACCACTCCCTCATCTCTGAAGGAATTTGGTTCATAATGCGATCAACCATCGCGCTATCAGTTGGCGGATTTAACATCCGCGACGCATATTTTATCAAATCGAAATAGAGGCCACTGATTCCAGTGCTCTCACGCCACACGACATGTTTGAAGTCATGTGTCGCATTGTTCAACGCAACATCGTGTACAAAATGACTGTAAAGAGCCCAGACTGCATCAGTAAAGGTCCAATCGCGTGAGCGGACCTGTCCCAACGAGTAAATAGGGTCTACTACTGCGTTATACCAAGCTAACGCTTCACCATCGAGACAGATTCCCAAGAATCGAACACGTTGGGAATCGCGAGCGGGTCCACTCATTCCCGTCAAGTCTATGTATCGAAGAACGCATTGCAGCCATTCCTCAAACTTGGACGGGTTTCTTCCGTTCCACTTGGTAGGTTCTTCGAGTTTCATTTTTATGGGGGTACCGACATAGTCCCTTCCCACAGCTCGAAGTATCAATCGCGAGAGTCGGGAACGCATCTCATCACGAAGTTCCCTTTGGGGAGTATGTGATGCTCGTCCTCGACTGCGGACTTTATCAACATCCAAATTCCCAGGTTGGTAGGTACTTCGACGGCCAGATTGAGGCTGTCGATGTCCAGGAACGATTAACGAAGAGGAACTAGATCCGTTCCTCATTCCGTCCCCTACATTACTAGGGTTCGTTCCTCGAACGCTGGTAGTACCATTCGAATCATCTGAACCATCGGGTCCATCAGATTCGTCACCACCGGGGTTCCTATCATCGCCAGACTCGTCTGAGCTTTCAGATGAGTTATTATCATCATCGGATCCGTCAGAAGGTGGGTCTCCACCTCCGCCGTTCATTCCAGATACGGGAACTGATTCTCCCTTTACTCTAGAAGTGCGGCTTGACATTTCAGGGTTATTAAGAGGGGGAAATGAACGATCCCTCACATGGGGAGGAGGATTGTTCAATTCATAAGGTATTCCCTCCTGGTCGAATCCTATTCCTTGATCAGGAATAGTCGTCATCCCCATTTCACGAATTTCTTGGTTGCGAATACTCTGCTTCGCAACTCGGTTTTTCCACTGATCAACCCAATTCAGAAATGGAGTACTGGTCGCTCGGTCGGCTATGGAAGAGTGTTTCTCCCGTTTGCCACTGACTGGAGTTTGCGGTATTCCTGATGATCTCCGCTCACTCTTTACACGACCTGACTGATTATTGCCAGGTACGCCAAGGAAGCGAGTGTCTTTTTGATTACTTGACTCTCGAGAGTTGATTCCAGTCGCGTTGGGGGACATCGACTCATCAAATGTGCCCATCGACTGATACCGACTCAATTTTTTCTTCGCACGAAGGAGTAGCACACTGTCTTCAGCCAACGTGAAATCTTTCGACTTCACTATTTCCGAGGACGCACTATTGAGAATGCTCTCGAATAATTTCGATGCCTCTAGCGTAGCGTAGTCTACAACTTCGGTAGGCATTTTCTTAGTCCCTTTTTCGTACTCTCCACAAACACGGAAGAATTGTTTTAATTCATCCGATTCACCTTTGATTTCAGATGACAGTTTACCAGATACTAATTTCTCGGTTTGAAACCGGGACAAATCGTACAGTTCCTGTTGTATATCAAAATCATCTTCTCCCTCAAGTTCATCCACTCCGTGATGCCTCTGCTTTCCAGCTCGACGACGACCGGCTTCAGCAGAAGGCATTGGTTCAACAGAGCTAGTACGAGATGGAGGGTCGCCAGACCTTTTTTCACTATGCTTAGATCGATCCGATTGTTCCGGGATCGTAGTGGGGATAGAGGGAGGCTTGGTCCTCGATCGAAGGGTGTTATCGGAATGTACATCCCTTCCATCAATCGGACGACTAAATCTCCCACTATTCGGTTCAGATCGAACGGACCTAAATCGGTCTGGGGGAATATCCACATTGTTTGGGGATCCACCCGATACCCAGGCAGCCGTGGATGGGCTACGCAAACTGGCATTGTTCGCAATAGACGAAGAGCCAGGTATTCCTCGAATATGCGACGTTCGTTGAGACTCAGAGGAACCTCTAGGAACGAAAGGGGTACCAGTCCGTTCGACAGGACTAGTATTGCGAGTACGAGAGCGGGATCGAGAACGAGACCGACGGGGTAGAGGGGGATCCTCATTATCCCGACGGTTAGCAGCGTATTCAGAATTGAACTCACCACTGATATTAGGATTACCAACGACAACGGTCGGTTGGTTTCTGGTTCTGGTAGCAGCCTTGCGTCCAGATTTTTTCACCATTTGCACGAGTAACAAACGAACAACCGAATTGGTCGTTCAAAAAACTGTAAGTTGGGTAGAGAATAGATCACACTGAATGAACGAGACCGAGTATATTGGCTCGTTACTAGTACAATGTGAAAGTTATAATCTGAAGTCCACATCTACACGTGCGACTCTTTTATACCCCGGCAACTCAAACAAATACAAATAGCCCCTAGACCCAATAATCGCTTACACAGTCTGAACACCCGTCTAACAATGCACCGCAATACACCATCCTACCAAGTCTACGATGGTAGCGCAGTTGACCGACCCGATCCTTCGTTCCTTGTTCTCTCTGAACGAAGGAAAAGATCTAATAATGTTAGTCTTCTTCTTCCCAGTTGAATTGATTGATGTTTGATGTTTGTCGCAGGAGAGTCAAAAAGACCGATCATCCTCTTATTCGGGCCACAATAGCAACGATACGAAGACGTTGCAGATCAATGTGGAGAGGAGTGTACAGTATCAGGTTGAGAACGATAATGATATTTTTGATGAGAGGGGTAAAGCCAAGTGAATTTGTGTTGTATGGTAGTTTTCAAACCACAAGTTCATCCCACTGAACTAGAATGAGGGAGACATGAACGACACTGTAATCCAAAACATCATCGCAATCTGGCCAGATACAAAATCCATCGACCGCTAGGGCATTCTTTCACCTCCGATCCAGGAGTATTCAATAGATGTGGCGTAACACGGCTCAGGGGTATAGAGCTTTTGAATAACGAACGAGTTTTAACGGCGATTTATATTCCCTCTCGACCAGTATTGCACACTTGAGGTAAGAGCGCAGCGATGAACTCAAGAGTTGCTGACTAAGCGGAAGGTGAGAATCTTCGGCTTGTCAGCAACCTCGACGTCGGCCAAACTGCAACACTATGAACTTCATTGTTTCCCTACCTCTGTTGCTTTCTCCATTGGCCAACTGCCTCTACTTATACACTCAGCAAAATTCCTCTGATGGACTCGAGACCTCAGCATCTTTGTCTATGGCTACCTGGCCTTGTAATGGTTAATTGGACTGGATACAATCAACATCAATATGGAAATGGTCAGGTAATGTTTATGCATCAACAGAAGCCAATTGCGATGCTTTTCGGTGCTGCGACGATACATATGCTGAGTCTGAATCTATCACGTGACTCTAAAGCTATATCCTTCTCCCAGGCCGGGCTTCCCGCTTTCGCTTGAGGTTGTATTTATATCGTTCTCCTTTTTGCTTGTAGTTGAAACCGAGTCGGGCTTCCCGCTTTCACTCGAGGCTATATCCTTCTCCCAGGCCGGGCTTCCCGCTTTCGCTTGTGGATGAAGTTGATTCTTTTTCACCCGAGCCGGGCTTCCTGCTTTCGCTCGAGGTTGTATCCAATTGTATCGTTCTCCCAGGCCAGGCTTCCCGCTTTCGCCTGTGGATGTCATCCCATCTTTTCTCATCCAAGTGATTTTGCATGAGGAGGTTTATGATGTAATAGTGTGTATCTTCCCCTTCGGTGTTAATGGCAGTGCCATGCACCCAGTCATAGCCAGTGCTATCGACTGAATTGTGAGGGTATTATATTCTGGCTATTCAGCTGTTGTTCATCTATTGGTAAGACTTTGTCATAACTCACTGTTCCCTTTGTGTTCATTGGACGTGAGATCGTGCTCTTCTTGATTGCTTTGGAGCGCACTGATTCTGACTCACTTCAATTCCGAGTTTAACCTTGACATTTCTCCATCTCTAGTCTATTCTGTTGTGATCGAGATCTCAAATTCGACTCGAGTTTAAATTTCCAACTCCGTGCTTCAAGATACTCTTTTACTCTTGGTTCTGGTGGCGTGAGCCCCACTCATTTGTTCTTCATTGTACCCATTTGTACACCCAAGTCATGGATATCAAGTTGTGTCTCTTGATTCAGATGTGCTGATCTTATAATTCACTTCAACCCCTTAATTCTGCATTGACTTGTTCCGAACATCACATTGATTTGCGACAGCATCTTCATCTCTTTCCTGTGTCAGTGTTATTCAGCATGTGTACTTTGTTGTAGTCTCTTATAAGGCTTCTGTGTTAGAATTTCCGCTTCCATTGAGAGTTTCCAGACCTGGTGAATCTCATCACTGGTTTTTCAGGTCATTATTACAATGTTAGCATACACTATCAACTGAGTCAGATAGTCTGACCACTTTCTGTATATTCATATTACTTAAAGACAAGGGCCAAGCCTGAAGAAGGTTTCTGGTTACTTTTAACTCTTGTTTATGCTTATCAAGTCAAAAAAAATCAAGCAAGGGGAGACGGATTCCTGAGGACTCCGTCTGTGCTCTGCGAGCAGTTTGGGAAGTCGTCGTCCATCCGGAATCTCTCTCACAGAGAGAAAGGACTTTCCTAATTAGGGAACCTCCCCTCTCTCTCTCCCCATGTCTTTCTAGTCCGATAGCTTAGACAGCTGCACACTTGAGCTCAAGAGTTGCTGACTAAGCGGAAGGTGAGAATCTTCGGCTTGTCAGCAACCTCGACGTCGGCCAAACCGCAACACCCACCCTCCCACTCCTGAGACTTGATTCCGGGGAGTCGTCGTCCATCCGGAATCTCTCTCACAGAGAGAAAGGACTTTCCTAATTAGGGAACCTCCCCTCTCTCTCTCCCCATGTCTTTCTAGTCCGATAGCTTAGACAGCTGCTTCCGAATGGTGTCGGTCCTGAAATAGCAAAGAAACGGTATAGCTGTCGCGAACCCTGGATGACGATCCATCGCTTTACAATCTGAAAGCATTCCGGAGGGGAGGAGCACCGAAGTGATTAACAGCTTCTAGACAACCATAGATAGACGGTGAAGATTCTTCGATGCGAAGATCAACGCGAGGGTGGTGAGAGACGCGTAGAGTTATTGAGCGTTTTATGGGTCTGGAATATTCGTGACTTTCTTATACCCTGTAAAGGAGCTAAAGTGACTTGGGCTATGTTAGAGATGCGTAATTTACGGATATGGACGAGGAGATAAATGAACTCAGTATTGGCGGGTTTTCGGTCAGAACCTTAAAGTAGATGCTCTTGCCCTACGAATCAAGGGTTGAAACAACGTATATCTCCTCCATTGTTGCTATCCGAAATCCACCTGCTCTTACAAGGAGTACAGCTGGACCATACAGCGCTGAAAGCCTATATGACTGTTGCTAGGGACTTTCCGGCGTTCACAAGTGGACCATGCCGTGTATACACTTCCTTCCTTCCTTCCTTCCTATACGAAGGTTCGTACTGCCTTGGTCAAAAACGTTGATTTCACCTTAAGAATCGCTTGACGAGGATCGAACGGTGGCTTTCGACAAAAAGTGGATAAAGATGATAGTAAACAATGCGTACCACCTGAGCGACACAGCACCTATTAACCGTAAGCATTCTGTATTTAAGACAGGCTCTTTGCACGAAACCCTCATTACGAGAGAAATACAACCTGTCATCAGTGATATCATAGGATATGCGCTCTGATGCGGCAACCACGCACCCGCTCGATTGTTAATGCTTTGCAATCGATTGCTTAGTATACTGGTATCATAGACTCGGAAGATGTCGTTGCTCCACCTCAAATTCTCGATCCAGTCACGTCACGACCTTTGAACCCTCCCGTGAAGCGTGATACGGGGATTCCGTCCTTCATGCTTGATCTTCCTCAAGGTCGATTAGACGAAGAGTGAGAACGATGTTGATGGAGAAAAGGTTGGAGAGATTCATTGGAGAGATGGAGTCATTATTCATAGGCAGTTTGATTGCTTCATTTGGGGTTCGATCAGACAGAGGCAGTGCATGCTTTTGAGACCGCTCAGCCGGATGAGTGGGGAAGATGTATCCATTTGGATTGTAGAAAAAATCAACTAGAATATACTGCAGGCCGGCCATTTTAATTCGACGCTAACCCGGCAGCTGTGGCAGCTCTGCCCATAACTCAGTACCTGAAGTATCTTGTTAAATCTAATCTACATCAATATGTATAGTAAAGTATTCTCAATATGATGGTGTATAAAGCTAAAGAAGACGACCGTTTCTCATCGACTTCGGCGGCATTGTCACTCGTGGGAAAACTGCTCATAGCTGCTCGGTAGCTGCCGGCAGCTTCCCTTAGCTTCCACCCCACTTGCATTCAGCGTCCCTCAGCTTCCCTTATGCTTCTGTCTAACACCATCTAGCGTCTCTCAGCTTCTATCCAGCTTCCGTCCAGCTGCCCTCAACTTCCATCAACTTCCATCCAAACGTTAAGTTGCAGCTATTTTGGAAATATAATCTAACTGTAGTCATAAAGGTTCGAAGAGTATGACAGTACTGATCCGTATTCGGGAGAATGAATCTCATCTAGTACATATTCAAGGCAAGCCATTGTAAAAAACTTCTCAGATAAGATTAACTTAATAATAAATCATTTCGACACTCTGAGTTGCAATACAATGTCGTACTCAGAGTCGGACAGAAATGGGGAGCTTCATCAACTTTGTCTGTGTATGGAATTAAGTTTAGCTGAGTCTCATCCATTAATTGATCATGAACAAGAACCCCTAATCCAAACTAAAACTTGAATCATCTTAAAGCATACTCGGATTCTCCTATTGTTGTTGTCAAGATGAGTCGGTGGAAGTGTGAGGTCTGAGTCGCTCATGCATCAAATTGGCGCCGAGCTTTTTCTCAAAGTTCATGCATTCAGACATGTAATTAAACTCTCAAGTCCGTTAAAAACTTGAATCTAATTCAGAGTTTGGAAAAAAAACTGTAACACCTAGTACTCTTGCCAACTTCCTTCTAATCCGTTTACCTGTCACAATCAGACTCTTGTCAATTGAAAGCTTCTGTTTTCTGCCCCAAACAGTCTCAACTTGCTCCACCTTGACTTCAGACTCAGTAACCGGAGATGGAGATCGGATGGAGTGACTTGAACTTGGGTGCAGAAGGTAGTATGAAACCCACCAGGGCTCAGAAGGCATTGGAACATTGTCAGTATTAATCCTGGAGCCCAAGCACTGATTTGGAGATCTCATCATTAACACTGTTGCTTCTTGATAACCCATCGAATTGAAAAAATCATCCCATGCTGAAGAATTAGTTGAAGACTCAGAATACAGACCTCCGAGTCATTGGGAAATTTGGTGAGTAAATGACTCGGAACTATGTCCAGATACTGCTGGTCCTCTTCAGACCACAAGGGCTCCATCGTCTACATGTTGCTGCCTCAGATATTGACAGTGAATCTGGGTAAACCAAGCCCACTACGAGAGTTTTACATTGCTATATAAACAAGGGTAAACATAACTTCGTACACTTCTAGAGTGTTTTAAGAACATTAGATACACCTAAAATTGGAGGAATACATTCAAGGATCATCAAGTAGTTATAGTAACGAGATCCAAAAAATAGTCATAAATTCCCGGGAATAGCTAGGGTATAGCGGTAGGCTTACATAATACCGCTAGGGTATAGCTGCTCGAGCGGTAGTCGAGCTGCCGACAAAGCGGTAAAAAAACAATGCCCACTGCAGGCCGTGTGTTTCAGACGAGATGTTGTCAAATGACAGTTTGAGCCGACAATTTCAATCGCATGCACCCGCTTGATTGTTTATCCGAGCTATACAACTGTCCGTCAGCTTTCCTTAAGAGAGCCACCTGTGGTTTGGGAATCGATTACTTACTGGTGTATCGTAGACTCGGAAGCTGTCAGTACATCACCTCAAATTCTCGATCGGAGCACCTCCACGTGTACTCATTCCAGAATCGACGTAATTGGAGAGGGAATGGAAGTAACGCACAAACTCAGAGTTTTTTTGGATAGATGGACAAATCGAAGCGCTTTACTCACTGTTGGTTGGTGAATCGTTGGTGGTATCGCGATGAAGAACGTAAACGACCTTGATCATGTTGTCGTCTCAGAACTGAGGTGACTTCGGACGAATCATCGATTAATCATCGATCATCGGCAAAATTTTAGGTGGCGTGAACAAGTCGAGGTTAGGGTTTTTTGTCCAGATATCTAGATGAGGATCGAGTTGGGGTGTCAAGATGTGAATGTGGATTGGCAGCTTCACCCTTCACTCACCACTGCAGACGTTGATATGTCTCTGTCATCCGATCGATATCACTTCCGGCTCCATACCGCAGTTTGAGCTGATCGCCTTCGTGACTTCGATGACAGATCTTCGGCAACTTGAACGGATCACTCACATCGATAAAACCCCAGCGGACATACTTTCAGAGTTTTTAAGTGCATAGAACGAATCACAGTTTCTATCGAAAGGTCGTGTGCTGATCAGTTGGAAAGAAGCCACACCGTACCGATTCTCGCTTCTGTGAATCGATTGAAGAGTCGATATTCGTGGATCGGACAGGGAATCTTCGCGAGTGAACTGAGTGATGAATGGAATCTCAGATACGTGAATTCCGTGCCAGTGAATCGATCAGATGAATCGATTTGCGGAATCGGACAAATCATAGCTACTATAGGGGCTTGTATATTTTGTCGTTTCACTCCCGGGATGGATATTATTTTGTCACAACCCCCGTACGCCCGGGATGCCTTATCTTTCTCTTTCGGTCAAGCAACTATCGAATAACCGTGAGATTTGAACATGGGACAAAAATTCTCCCATCTTCGTTCCCCACTCGTGTATTTGTGGCTAGACTATATACAGTCATTTTCTACAGCGGTATCAAGTGACCTGAAACTGGGGAAGCTGTAAAATCAAAGTATTTCGAGCTATCTTGCGTGTATTGGAAGAGATTGGTTTCAAACCTAGAAGCACCCAGCAGACAAACCCCATATGAGCTGATAGGCGCAATGGCCGAATCACTTCCAAGATACGCTTGTGTACCTCGGTTGTCTTCCCTCCAACAGTTCCTGCAGTCATCTAATTGCTAATTAGCAGAGAGAGCACAACTTCCTTTACCAAAGTTTCATACCAGCTAGTCAATTCAATTCCATCATTCTCTATCTGACCATCAGGGATATTCAAGCTTTGCTACTTATCTGTCATTTGGCCCTTATTTCGGAATAAGTGGAGACTAGTAAGTGTAATAGTCAAATGCTTGAACCCGATTTTTAGTCTGGGAGTTTCTTCGCCAGCACTTGGGCTGAGTGTTTAATCCCGAGTACAATGCATTTCTAGCTCCCGAGTATGAAGGTGGCTGCTACTCATGTGGGGTAGATTAAGCTTCTGAGTATGTCCTGCTGATTGAAGTAGTAGATAATCGAACAAAAAACGCGATCATTAATTCAGCAGTTTGGAGTTCTTGCATTGGATTCGAATGCCGAACTATTCCCTGTATTGTGTACTGGAACCCCTCGTTATCCGAACAGTTTTTCTACATGTCCCAGGTACAGTAATGTCAATCTGAAATAGCGGTTCTTGATTTCGAGCTTTTGAGCTCTCGAAGCAGGTCTTGAGGATCATGTATGAAAGCAGTACCGTGGCTGGAGCACTGGAGTACTGGCGTTCCTTCATTACTTTGCTGATATGTAACATTGAGTTCTGTCCCATCTGTCGTTGATCTGTCGATGGAATGACCAAGCCGGTCGTTGCGTCCAATGAAGGAAGCAGATCAGCGTCGTATCCGTTATGAATTGCTGCACTGGCAATAGCGGTGAGAGAGACGATAAAAGTGAGAAGAGCTGGGTGCTGAAGCGCTGAAGATTTATACAGAGCTTTTAGGTGCGGCATGACACATTACTCCATTCAACATTGAAGGGAATTGTGAGGCATTAAAATCGGAATGGCCTTCAAGATGAACGTTTGATGAACATTTTGTCTGTCGAGCTGTTGAGTTTTTCTGAGATCGGCGTCTATTTCGACACCTTCTGCGCCTACTTTGACACTTCGACCCCTTATTCGATCGAAATAGCCATGTCGAATGCCATTGCAAGCAGCCGACTACCCACTGCATGATGGCTGCGAGACTCTCGGATAATCTGTCATGACATGTCATGGTTAATCCAATGCTTCAGCCTTCCATCCGCTCATCACGGCAGTTAGCGTTCTTGAATTGACAAGAGGAATGTGATCCTCGGCGCTCTATCGGCATTCTACCTAAGATACGATGAGCAGTTAAGCTAGTTGAGCCTGAGGAGGACTGTTCTGATGATCGTGAACTCCGCAACACGGAACCGCGTGACCATCTGGGTGTTCGGCATCCGGCTCCAGGCACATGTTTGAGACCATTGAAGTACTCATTCAAGCTGTGTGAATTACTATATGAACAAATTAATGCATTGTATCACCTTTTCTATAATCTTGAAAGCAATATCCTCCTTCCTCAGCCTGTCTTCACACCCATCATCAATTCTATCACGGCATATTTATACTCAACTTTGCAGGAAACAGGATCCTTAAGGTAATATGACCAGAGAAAGGGTTGGATGTCCTATCGAGATCAGAACAATATCTGATCGACAGCCCAAATAGCCGTAGCATTACCGCATCAATGCGAGAAAAGCGGAGAGGAATATAGATCAGATGCTGATCCCGGCTCCGACTCATTAACCTATACTTCTTCCGACCATCTACTCTCTGGAATGGAAACACCTAATACACGCGTGGTTTGAAAATCTGGGGCACAGGTTGTCCTGTCAACTTGAACTTACAGCTCGGTTACAGGTTCTATTGCTGATGAATAATACAATTCTTTTCATCTTCTAGGTGAGTCCGATTTATCCGTAAATCTCATGCAAGCCACCAATATGAATATCGACTTTTTTCAATCTCTAGATAGTTCTTGCCAAGCGCCATGATAAACTTCGAAACTTCTCTGCGTGAGACTTCCATACTTGCCGGGAGTAGGCGCTAAAGATATGATACGGCGCTTTTGGCTTTCAAAGCCGGTGTCTGCGGATGAACAAGACTTCCATGTTACACCTCAGCATGAACGCCGTGTCGGTCACCCATTTTGTAATCACTTCAGCAGGCTCTCAAAGGCATCATGCTTTGTGTCACCGTTAGTTACCGAGTTTTCTGGCTTTAACGGTATAAAAGCCTCGCTGAATTCTGAACCCAGCAAGACCCAACCAAGTCTTACAGGATTAGCGCTTCCCTTATCAGTATGTACTCAGTCAAGCTGTCTTTGAAGGTCACTCGACTCTGGTGTTATCTGTGTCGCTTATCTGATGCGTTAGCAGTTCTTAGCAGTCATCCTTGCAGCATTCCCCATTCTCTCTAATGCTGCACCCCAGTTTACTGTGTTGGAGCCGGTTGGGGATGTAGCTGTGATTCCCCATGGTGGCAGTAGCACTGGAGCGGAATACTACTACCAGATTGCCGACGGCTCGATCGTTTACGATGTTATTTCGGGTCCATTCAACAGTGGCGGCAGTACTGATGGTCATGCCTACGCAACACTCCCTGCCACTGCGAGTCCGCCATTGTACGGTACTCCTATCGCAGCAGTAGGCACTCCCACTTACGTACGTGTTCGATACGTTCAATGTGGTCCTAATCCCTTTTTGTAGGGTCATATCTTTTACTATGCACCCGACTACTTGCTTTCTGAATACTATTGGACATATGCCGGCTGGCAAGGTGGTCCGGACTGTGCTGTCTGTATCCAACAAGCAGGCTTTTTTGGGGTGAATGGGAGTCAGGTCCTCTACACCTGGTTGGACGGAGCTGAGAATGTTCGTGTTGGTTTCATCAGTACCGGAAATCCTTACACATTGAGTGAGGCAATTCTGCCCACTAGTGGAGGGTGGTCCGTTGCTGTGGTTCCCAACGCCTAACTTTAAGAAATTTTGGGTGTATGATAGAAACACTAATTATGTGACACTTTTCAAATAAACCTATACCAAGGATGCAGTTTGATGAGAATATCTGTGCTGATAAACTTGTGGTATAGAATCTGTCCATTGGCCTGAGCACAGATGTCATGAGGACCTACCATGTCTTATTAAGTACATAGATACATGTATACACATCTTTGTATGTTGTTTGAAGAATATCTCACAGTCAGAATCAGTCAAGGGGGTAGCAGGATTGCAATAAACAACACAGGGTACAATTGGAATTTTCGGCAGACCTGGGACCCCTCCCCCCCTTAAAAAGGAAATTTTGAGCTCAAACCCACCACAACTGAAAAAAAATCACAGTAGCATTGTATTACAGTAAGTGATATGCTGTTTCTACTAGTATGACCCATAGTTTTAAGTACAGAATAATGTCTCAAATTGAATACATGTGATGTTAGTATCACATGTTATCATCTGTTTCTACTGAGTTTCTGTATGACATGGAAGATAGAGCTTTCAAATGATTCTGAGCTATCTTTAGGTATATTCAAGAGTTTTTGAGACATTTTTGAGCCTTATAACCCACTATTAAGATGGTATAAAAATATTTTTTTCAGCTGACTGAGACCCCCCCCTCCCCCTACCCTGTGTCACGGGTTGCGATCCTGCCACCCCCTTGGAATCAGTGTATAGGTTCGAAGAGGTTGTATGGTGACCTCTACTGATCACATGGTCCCAGAATCTTAGATGGAATACCAGGCCCAGAGAGTATCCTGACATTGGGATTCCATAAGGCTCCAACTGTACTATATATAAGTGTATAATACGGTTATATCCATATCTGTATATGTATATATATAGGGCCTTGAGCCTAGGACCTGTTATACAGTCAATATACAGTATATAGGGTTACCTTATTTGGTATGGCTTTTCAAGTATTAGACCCAACTTGAGGGTAAAAGTCTTCTCTTAACTGGCCAGTGAGGTGATGTTGAGGCAAAGGTGGTACACAGGTCATATGGTGCTTTGATGGTGCTGCTATGCAGTGTGAAAGAACCAAGGGGTGTCCAGAGTGGCATTCTGAGACTGCAGGTAGGGAGGGAGGGTTGGCTGTCTGTCAGGGCTGACAAATTTTTGTCTACCCACCTTCAGGATGCAGTCTTTTAGGCCCATATGGACCTCCTTTGATAGACATGTGCACTGAATAAATGTAGGAGGGGTTTGTCCAATACCGCACTCTATAGAAACTTGAATTGGACATGGTGTCAGCATGATGACTATGCATAATGTCATGCTACAAATATGGTGCCAGTGACTGCAACACCTACATCTTGTACGTTGATGGCCATTTAATAAACTAATGATGCTAAATTTACACCATGAAATGTTTCAATATGGTGCATTCCACTTTTGGTGAGGAGCTATCCATTTAAGGCAGGTAAGGTCATGTGGAGGTAGGGAGGATTGCCAGCCAGGGCCTTAAATTTTTATACCACCCCTGGTAGATTACTGATATTCTGGTTAATAACCCTAACCCTAAAAGAAAGAACATGGTGTCACACAGATTTGTCACCTCCAAGACTGTCAATGTTGCGACTACAGTATTGTGCATTCACATTCAGTCCTCATATCATCATCTATGAAGGTAAATTGTATATGTAATCTTCTATAAAGCTTGCTCAAAGCACCTTAGGCAGGACCTGACACCTTCTCTTAGCCCACTTTATTGTAGGGACATAACCCTTCTAAGAGAATACTCCGCCATGGACACATATAGTCTACTTCTGTCCTCCATCCTTCCTTTCAGTCCACTAGGACTCAGGAGGACTTAGGCCTTCTTGGTAGTTGGTAGATATGTCCTCTGTATTAGCAAGAATAAAAGACACAATCTCTCATCCATATAAATCTCAACCATTTATCATTAGCCTGGTCAAACGACCACATAAGGCAGGACCTGACATTAGCACTGATGCAGTACTGATGGTCCACTATTGTGACATCCTTTATAGAAGGCCTTTATATAAGCCTTCAGACCTCTTTCCCCTTGAATAGCAGGTTGTATCTATGTACTACAGTGATGCATATTCCTTTTGTTCAACACAATTTCCTTCGATCCGGTCAACTGGCTTCCATTGTGACAGGTGTCAAGTCAGATCCACATGCTTCTGATCAGATCACTCTGAGTCCTTCTGCGGCCTTCCGCATCAGGTTGAATGTTGAGTACTTTGTAACCATCCGATGGTCGTAGTGTTTGTTGCTTAAGTTTGCACATGGTCGCTGTGGTAGTACCCCTAATGGCAGCTCTAGCACTGCCTCAGATCTACCATCATGATGATAATTTTGGGCGTGCAAGTATGCACCAAGCAACGGTCCATGCAGCCAAATCGAAAGAGGTGTATTGATTACAGTGGTGGCAAAAAATATGTCCTATGAATTTTTTGAGAAAGATTGGCAATTTTCTCAATAATGAAAGCTCCAATTGACTTCAACCAAGTTGTGAACTTATGCAAAGAGGTATTGTGGTGAGGTTGGGCACCAATAGGAGTTGCCTTATCTGGAAGTTGTCATAGATCTATGTAGTGTTTTCATAACTGGCCAAAAGCTCATTTTTGTATCATGAGAACTAGAGTGATTATGTAATATTTTTCATCACTATCTGAAAGGGCCTGAAAAACTGCGCAGAAATCGTTTTGCTTGATGGAATTTGATTGAAAATTCAGCCTACAGTGAGCAGCTGAATCTGTTCATTTTGTAAGAGCAATTACAACACCAATTCTCAACCAAATTCCATCAACCAAAGTGATTTCTGCACAGTTTTTCAAGCCCTTTCAGAAAGTGATGCCAAATATTACATAATCACTCTAGTTCTCATGATAAAAAAATGAGCTTTTGGCCAGTTATGAAAACACTACATAGATCTATGACAACTTCCAAATAAGACAACTCCTATTGGTGCTCAACCTCACCACAATACCTCTTTGCATAAGCTCACAACTTGGTTGAAGTCAATTGGAGCTTTCACTATTGAGAAAATTGCCAATCTTTCTCAAAAAACTCATAGGACATATTTTTTGCCACCACTGTAGATATTGATATTAAACTGTTGATTAGAAAGTTAGTAACCCACCTTACAAGTCCCGATCAATATAAAATACTCATTCAAAGTGCTGGGACTCACAAGGGACTTGGGTATAGGTAATAACAGGCTGTGTACAAACTTTTCTGTTTTGATTGAGGTCCATGCACTCCTTCCTGATTTGGTGTCAGCATTGACATCTGATGGTCTGAGTAATGACACATCACCGGTTTCCTCTCTCTCGCCTTCAAATTTCTGCCCCTCCTGTCTCTATACCTCTCATTGCTATTGGTAAAACTATCTGAAGTTCAAGTTGTATCCACTGGTCAGCCTGATTAGGCTTGTAGGCCTGAATAGGAGCATACTAACCTGTGCCTTTCCTCCCCCTGCCCCAATTCTGCAAATGAGGCTGTCGGTAAGTTGTCATTTCCGGTTCCACCATGCCCAACATCTTTAGTGAGAATACACACCATCCCTTCACCAGACCACATCCATCTGCCAATCCCAAAAACTTGTATGCTATCATGGAGGGGAAACAACCTTGTAAGCACTACTTATTCAACCAATCTGACTCTGCTGAAGATCTTCTCTGGAGTTTAAGGTGGACGAATGAAATGCAACCGGCTGCCGCAACCCACCTCAGACTTGTTCCCACTTTCCTACCACCATCACTTGATCTGCATATTCCATTTACACTCCAATTAGCCCTGTAAAGTTTGCATACAAGTAAAATTCATATTTTCATTTTGTATTGAGAGACTCGGAACTTGAATGTACTACCTATATAAGGAAGCGACAGCCTGAGGAGGATGCTACTCCTTCTGTCCTTGAGGACTCGGGCTCGGACAGGACATGGTGGCCCTCAGGCTTGCCCCATTTGGATTTATATTGGAGGACTTCTTGACAGAGTGTGCTGTTAGAAGGGTTACATCCATACAAAAAACCCTTCTAAGAGCCTCTTACGGCAGGTTTGATGTCCTGCCAAGGGTGGCTCAAAGCATCCAGGTGAGCCAAATATAAAATCATCTACAAACCCTCTATATATATGTATGTATAAGCCATCAGGCATATATACAATACAGTTGGAGCCTTACTGTAGTTTTCTGACCACAGGTTCATAAACATTGAGGGCCGGTTAACATCAGCACAGCCTGCTACCTTTTCAGCACACAAAAAGCTGTATTTCCTTGGTATTTCTGAGTCAAGGATAGTTTGAGTATATGTCCCAGCCTTTTCGGGTTGAGTAAGGTATGCTCATCATCAAGAAGGAAATGATCAAAAGCCAGAATGAATGGACAATGGTGGGCTGGCAGACTCACAGAATTTTAATTCTGGTGAGACAGAAAATGAGAGTCAGAGAAGCAGGAATTATAATCCCTCAATGGCATGCACTGTCCATCCAGGAAAGCAATGGGTGCAGTCATAGCAAGACATGAAGGAGGTCAAAAGAAACCAAATGATTTATAATTGCTGACAAGTCCGGAGTTACAAGCGAATGAATTGGAAGGAAGGAAGGAAGGAAGTGTATACATGGCATGGTCCACTTGTGAACACCAGAAAGTCCCTAGCAACAGTTGTAGATACTGACTAAATTGCACATGGGTTATCTAACACCCTTGTCAACATGTTACATCCTCAGCCAGCTGGCCACATATATGCTACAAGGAGGCAGTTCATTGACTAAGATGTAGACAGAACAGTGAATCACCTTGAATTACATTCAGGAGTGAAGTGTAAAGACATGAAAATTTGAAAAGCGGACTTGTGTCATCATAGCATCATTGACCGCATGACAAGGGCAAAGGGTATATTGACCATTGCAGAGGGAGTCGAGGGCATCAAGACGTGCAGTGGGATGTGTTCAGCAGTCGTACAGCAAGCAGTTAATAGATGAATAGCCAATGGTATGTTTGGTGTTAACAAGCAGGAAGGAGGATAGTGTAAAGAGGCAGGCCAAGCAAACAGGGCAGTGTGGTGTGCTGGTGGTAGTGTAGTTGGATGCAGAGAATGCAGAGATGAGTGGCCTATGCAATTGCGGTTCACAACAGGAATAGTGTGAGGTGCAGGAATGGTTATTGGGAGGCAGAAGTACGAACAGTAAACAGTATGACAAACAAGGTAGCACTCGGCACTGGGGGCAACAGTGCATGGGCAGTACTGTTGGAGGGGTTTTAAGTGAGAACAAGGCTTTAGGAATGTGTTTAGGCAGATTTTCAGAAATTTTTGGTTTGTTGATGGTGGTTGTTTATTAGTTCAATTGGTGTTGGAGCAAGATGGAGTTGCAATGTGTGGCAAACAGAACAGCAGCACCAGCACATTCAAAATGCCATGTGCTAACAAATTAATAAGCAATACAATTCTCCATTTTCCTGATCACCTGCCAAACCATAAATTAGGGGAGTCTTGAGCCCTCTACCTAAAGGTAGCGGGAATTACCTAATTGCTTATGTCATGTGTCCCACTTATCTTCGAGTTCATGGCTCAAAGGAGGGGGGGGGGACATCAAAGTTCAGCATCATCAGGTTCATCAAGACAGCAGGCCAAAAATGGAACAACTACAAAATATATGTCCAGTGGGGCAAGGAACACAGCACCGGGCTATATATATTCCACTGGTGAAAATGCTAAGGTAATACAAGTCGTGTTCCTTCCCTTTGTCGCTAGCTAGAGGCTGCAAGCCTAAGTGATAGATACGAGACGGTACTACCCTATTTGGGTTGCACGTGATGTCACCGCTGTCTTTCCTTCCTCTCATCCTGATTCCGTCGTTGTTCCCATTCT
Organism: Megacollybia marginata; assembly: GCA_003313965.1. NCBI lineage: Eukaryota > Fungi > Basidiomycota > Agaricomycetes > Agaricales > Porotheleaceae > Megacollybia > Megacollybia marginata. The sequence goes on from QLOY01002847.1 coordinate 20,561, forward strand.
GCTGTTCAAGAAATCCGATGGCTCGATTCCTACAATTTTCTGATGATAATATTCACCTGGCTTAATCTATTCTTCTGTTTCCTGGCCCGTTTATGTTATGTGGTCCAGATGAGCTCAAACTGACCAAGCTAGAGCCAGGTCATCGCCTGGTTCTGTTTACTATGTTTATAAATTTTTTTCTCCTGTCCTGTCTATTCTCTGGTACTGGTCAATCAATCTGGTGGAATGGGACAAGGCTGCATGGGCCACTTGCTACGTGTTTCATATTATCTCACATTTGTCATCACTGAAAATTTCCATCACGTCGCTCTGTTGGGTTTGCTGTGCTGTACAGCGCTTCTTCGCATCTCCGTCGACCGCCAGTGAGCTTTGGCTCTTGGAGCTCCGCTCTGGTTGGGGTTGTCAATCTTCCTCCGATGCTTCGAGGCTGCCCGGCATCTGAACCTCAGAGTTCAGGAGAATCGTCTCCTGTGCTGAGGTTCATTGCCAAACCTAGTAGTACACGAGAATGACGCATACCTTATCGCTAGCTAGAGGCTGCAAGCCTAAGCGATAGATAAGGTAAAGGACGGACGAGACGGTACTACCCTATTTGGGTTGCACGTGATGTCACCGCCGTCTTTCCTTCCTCTCATCCTGATTCCGTTGTTGTTCCCATTCCGCCGTTCAAGAAATCTGACGGCTCGATTCCTACAATTTTCTGGTGACCCACCCTCCTCTCCCCAATTCATTTTCCACTTTCAATGATCATTCAATTAATTAGTATTTGCAGGACGGTAGCTTTTTCCTGCACTAAGGTTTTCCCTCATTGAGGTTTACTTGGTCAGGTTTTGACGCACCCGATCCATGTAGTTAGTAATATACATTCATTTTCTTCTCTCTACGCTGGGCGGGGTCGTCGATCTTCCTCCGATGCTTTGAGGCCACCCGGCGTCTGAACCTCAGAGTTCAGGAGAATCGTCTCCTGTGCTGAGGTTCATTGGCAAACCTAGTAGTACACGAGAATGACGCATACCTTATTCTCTGACTCAGAGAAGGGAGGGAACATGATTCGTCTTACCTTAGCATTTTTGCCTGTGGAATATAAATAGCCTGGTGCTGTGGAATAGTTGTTTCAAGTTGCTTTTCTAACATGCCCACCCCCATTTCTGTCTTCATGGCTGGATTTAGTTCATTACATATGGTTACAACCTAATTTGGTAATGTGTATATCATTTGAGTCTGTCCCGCTGTTCAGTTCATTGGGACAGGGGACAGGGGATGAACCTGTGGTCAGAAAACTACAGTAGTAAGGAATCAATTACATATGTACTGATCCCTGTGAGATGGCCTCAATGCTGTTAGAGAGATCCAGTGATGTTGACAGCACTTCCAAACAGCCCATAACAATACTTTACCACTCAACTGGCACACATCCATTAGCTACGGTCAGAATTGACGATTCGACCACGATTCTGACAACGATTTTGATCCGATTCTGGAACGATTTTGATGTCAGAATCGTGTGAGAATCGGCCTCAACTCTGACCGTCAGGCTTTGATTTCGTGAATGTTCGTGCTCAATTCCACTGGTTTCCTCTTCATCTGTGCTGCTATCCTGTTTGGCAAGCACAACAGGCAGCTCCTTCTTTGCTCCCTTCTTAACCTTAGTATCTGCCTTAGCTTCTTTGGTTGGAACCTTTGAAGCCTTGAAAGTATGTTTTCTCAGCTTTTCCATCTATTTTCTCTTTTGAGTAGGATTTCAGCCAGAGGGAGGCTCAGGGAGGAACACTACCAAGTTCAGCTGTGTATTTTACTGCTATTTTACTGCTATTTTACGATGTCCGAGGGACTGTACAGTTTACATAAGAGCAAACCAACACAGTGACCTACAGTGACAGCCATGGGAAAGGCAGAATCATCTTCAAGAATTGTGTTTGAGAATCGTGACAGAATCGTCGAAGCGGCTCTGGAGGCGTTTTGACGATTCTGATGATTCTGGGCGATTCTGATGCCATCCAGAATCAGATCAGAATCGCTGTCAGAATCGTTGACGAATCATCGACTCTGACTGCTGCTATTAATTGCATCCATATCTCCTCTTCTCCTCCATTAGCAAGTAATAGTTGGATCTGTTGTAGCAACAGTAGCTCCTGTTGGATTTTCAACAATCAGGTTCTGTGTAGTGATGTTAACGGCTCGGCTCAAGCCGCTGAGCTGGCCGAGCCAAGTCTGTTCAAGCCTGGCTGAGCCGAGCCTAAAACATGGCTTTACATGGCTCATGGCTCAGGTTTCAGTTTTGATAAGCTGTGGGCCATGGCTTGGGCCGCGGCCTTCCACTAAATCACACGTAACAAGAGACTGTACTACAGCAGTCAATTAAACTATACTACTCTACTGTCAACAAAAATCCATATTGTTGCAAATGGCCAACACTAATCCATCCCGCCCAGTCCGTGATAGGCGACCGGCAGAAAAATTGATGAATGATGCGAACACTGAAAAATTGATGCCCACCCACGAGAAGTTAGTTGCCGATCACCAACGCAGACAACTCGAAAAAGAGGCTGAAGAGAATGGTAGAAGGACGGCTGAAGAAAATGGGGCAGAGACTGAGCCTATCAATAATGAAGAGGCCCCTAGAACAGTCCAGAAGAATAGTAAGTTAGGCTCCAGTCTAATCACGCTGCTTAACTTACCTTCAGCTCCACCTCTTCCCAATTCTGATGCCGCGACTGCTTCTGGGGACACTTCTCAGTCGCAGCATAGATTGGCGACATTGAGGATTCTGAACACGAGTCTGAAAAAGGTCCGAAAACAAAGAATAAGCGCCAGGAAGCATGGAGGGATATTGAATACTTCTTCCAGCCAGCAGTACATATGAAGGGTGATAAAAGAGGAAAACATCGTTGCTTGACATGTGAGTGAGTGTATGGCTTTATTATATTGGTCCGAACACTTACCATTATGAACAGAACTGGTAAAGGTTGTACTAAAAAAGTTGTTGATTTAGTGGACGAACATAGTACATTACGGCAGCATTGGGAAACCTATCACAAAGTAAGTCAAACATCGCAACCATCTTAAAGGTGACATTGTAGAGGCACTGCAAGTCTTAAAATGCCTCTACCACAACAATCTAATCTTCCAAGAGGTAGTAACTGTAGTGGACGAAGAAAGGGATATGGAGGTGGATGAAGATGAGCCTAAGCTAGAGGGTGAAGAGGGCAGTGGCACGGGGTTTTCTTGGGATCAGTTGGTTCTTGATCTTGCAGATGACAACAACAACAACAACTGTGTATTGTAAATTATGTAATACCATTGTCTATGTCACCATTAAGTGGCTATAAGCCGCGGCTTGAGCCTAAGCCGAGCCTGAGCCAGCCTGAGCTGTAGCCTTAGGCTTGGATTTGGACGAGCCTGAGCCGCTCCAAGCCAGCCTGGAGCCGTGGCTTACAGGCCAAGCTGGGCCATAACATCACTAGTTCTGTGATTTCATTGTCTATGCTGCAATCGACTTTTTCCTCATCCAGAGTGTATACTTCCTTCTGGAAACTAATGGTCAAAATCTTGTAAAAGTAAATGTGATTTTCTTGCATGGGGGCACTGGAAATAAAATGCATGTCAACTTAATTTTTAAGGACCTTCTGGCTGGACCTACCTACCACAAGGTCACATGTATTGCCTTTCAAGGCAAGAGTTCCTCCATGTCTGGACTCCTGGGGCAGAAAGTGGCTTATACATATATAAAACAAAGTAATGTAAGTATTTTACTTACCATTAGGGGCATTCAAACTTTGCATTTTTAGGTCACTTATTCTATCACTTATTATGCTACTTATTTGTCATTTGGCCCTGATTTTGGAATAAGTCAGGAAATAAGTAGACTAATAAGTAGCCTAATAATTGAATGCTTAACTCCCCAACTTGAAAAAACCTGAATAAGTGACTTATTTTGGTTGTATTTTGGACTCAGCAGCCATTCAGCGCCTCTGTTTGCTGTTCCTGGCAAATAACGTGACTTACTTTCCTTTGAGTTTTCAAAACTAAAAGCAAAGTAGGTCACATGATTACTATGCCTCACATATCCAAGCGCCAACTGTGTCTCAATGCAATTGCTGAACACCACTGCTCTGTCAAGAGAGCTCATTTCCGTTATCTTACCCAAGAATACATGGCCGACATCCCAAGCTCAGACCCAACAATTACTAGCCATTTATCTGACGACTTGCCCAGCGACAGTCTCTCCATTTTGGGATTCACAAATTCTG
>QLOY01002861.1:0-22366 GCA_003313965.1 Megacollybia marginata
CGGGTGATAAACAAATTAATATCATCCACAGGCGAAAGTGGGAAGCCCGGCCTGGGTGAAATTATCACATCAACCTCGAGCGAAAGCAGGAAGCCCGGCTCGGGTGATAAACAAATCAATATCATCCACAGGCGAAAGCGGGAAGCCCGGCCCGGGTGAAAGATCAAATCAACCATGAGCGAAAGCGGGAAGCAGGGCTCAGGTGAGAAAGGTACAGTAACGAAGGCAAGAAGCCAGACTCAGAGAACATTCAATGAGTGAGAAGTGAAGTTTGAATGTATGAATACTCGGCTCGTCATTAAGATTCTCGATGATGTCATGCTTACCATCTGAATGTTGAGCGCTTCTTGCGAACACAGTAAGGAAAGGAGTTTAGTGGACATGTGAATGTTCTAAATTGCCCTTAAAGGTGTCTTGAATGGATGGCTTCCATAACAGTCAGAAATTGTTGTGAATGTGTACGACCTCGAAGTGATTTGATACAATATGTCAAGTTTGGGCCATTGGCAAGATCTTGAACCTCATTAAGGGAATCTAGCAGAGATAAGACTGAGAGGTGGAGATAATTTGGATAGAGAAAATGACGGAGGCTCAAAGACAACGCAGTTCATACTGTTGAGAATCGGCAAACATTGAGGTTGCTGATAAGCCGAAGGTTCCCACCTTCCGCTTAGTCAGCAACTCTTGAGTCCATCGCTGCGCTCTTTACTCAAGTATGCAATTGGTTCTAGACTTGTGGAGCAATCACATTCTAGGCTTTCAATCACTTGAAACTTCAATCAGCTTTTGGAGCGATCTCCTTCTAGAATGGTCTGGGCTTTGGATGACATGTACCCCTCTTCACTTGTCAGAGTCAAACTGCCCTCGAGAAGGTCACCCATTCGAGTCCTCTCTTGTCAGGTCATGTATCCAACCATAAGTATCTCTGGGTAACAAGTACCATTGTAGTTCTAGATTCATATATGATAGGAAGTAACACTCATTTGATGCCTAAGTACTAGAACAGCTTTTGCATGTACTATTTCTAGAACTAAGCCGAATCATTAGTTAGCTGTATCTGTCTCGATAGCTAACCACGACTCTGCATATGATTTCTAGATCTTTCTCTAGCTGATAGCCTTAACTCAAGCATAGGCTATAGCGAGTCTGATACTAGTAATACTTAGACCAGTATAGAATGCTAAAAGGCCTGCTTCTAGAACTAGCCAAAAACTGGGCATATCATCTCCCCCAAACTAATATATGTTGACTGTCCACAGTCTTGAACGCTACCATAGCTAGTTTGATAATTCTAGGACTGATGCATAGAATTTTTCAAACAACTATACACTCGGTTTAATATAAAATGACTTAAACGGATTCATGGGTTACCCATAATTCCTATTTCAGTCATTTAGTAGACCATTTCGGCTATCCCGACTTTGATTATGTACTCCGAGGCAGTCCATTCGACTTCTCAAAACGGACAAGTTTAAAAATACTTCCGTCCAAAATTTGGCCAACTTTAACCAACATGAACGAAAATCAACCAGGCTCTTGTGCTCCAACAACAACAATGGCAACCAATCAGTCATTAATAACTGATCAACCGATTCAAGAGGCGGCTCCAACTGAAGAAGCTCAAGTGGGGGTAATGGTGAACATGGTAAGTTAAGGTTGGTAAGGGTCAAAAACAGCCAACAGCCGCTTCAGACCCCTTTTAACATTTCTTCTGCTGCCACTGTCGCTCCTGAAACCTCCTCAACTGGGAACATCGTTGTTTCGCAGCCACGAAGGTTGTGACCTTTGGCTCGACCAAAGTCTTTACAAAAGATCCATTTGGTGCATGTCTTTTCTACCAGAGGCTTTTTCTGATGTGACGTTGCCTCTTAGCTTTTGCCTGAGCCTGACATCGAACCATCATTGCCTATAGTTGAGACTGAAGGGTCCCTGACACCTGCAGAAAGTGAAGGCGCTGAATCAGTGAGTAATGTGGTTTATTTCTTCGAATTCTACGGTCTCTGAAAGATTTATTTTTCAGGAGTCCACCCCTTCCGTTGATTTGTCATCCACATCCATTCCAATTCAGCCAGCTCCTTCTGCCAACATGGGTTCTATGCCCAACAGTAACTCTGCATTTCCTAACCAGCTGCGGGTAACCCCTGGTCCTGGTGACCGCCAATTCGTCTTTTATCCTGTCAAAAGGCCGGTGAAGAGTCAAGAACCCACTCCATCACTTCCTCCACCACTAAAAACGGGTAATCACGAGTTAGACGCGATTCAGGAATCCAACCATAAACAAGCGTTGGTCATTGATGCAGATGACAATCAGCCACCCGCCAAGCATACTAGATTTAACTTGGTAAGTGTCAATAGTATTATCGGCTTATCAGGAAGAACTTAAACGGCGGTTTTCTAGCGTGCCGTTTTCATTCCCGATGCCTCCAACACCATTGATTCCAATCGTTCAGCTGCTCAGTGTCAAATCGACACTATCAACTTGCAAATTAAAGGTCCATCAGCCATCAATCCCAATCCTTCCTCAAAAGTTTCCAAATCCGCTTCAAAACCTCCTAAATCATCAAGGAAGACTAGAAGAGCTTTGTTGAGTTCTTCCAGTGTCGGTCCCATCATTGATCGTCTGCAAGAGTGTTCTCGAGCCCGCAAAGACAAACACGCAGACATGGCTGAACTAGCCAACCGAAACTGTCAAAATATCAACAATATCAGTTGTTGTCGCCATACCGTCAATGTTGAACGTCCCGACGTGGTGTGTATGAATTGCACAGGACCTGGGAAGTGGGTCTGTATCTTTCTAGGTTGGGGAAGGAAGTGTTATGCTTGCGAGAAGGGAGGGAAAGGTGATTGTTTGTTTGACTTGGATGCAAACGGCCTCCAATTTCAATTAGATGAACTTCAAGCCCTTTCCGATCTTGCTCCTCAAAGTAAGTGAATTTTCTAGAAATGGTCTTCCTTCTGACTCAGTTGTCAGACTTTTCTGACCATTTGCTCGATTTGCGGTTTGCTACCTGCAATCTCATTCAAAGCTCTAAGCAGCTTCAATTCCACATCCACCAGTACCATCATTACACCAGCTGAGTCTCTGGTTCTTTCGAACAGCTTTGCAAAGCTTACGGTCCTGACACTTACAAGGATTGGTTGGGTGACTCTGAATTTGCTCTGAGTCATCTCCAAAACCTTTTCCAGGCTACCGACAACCTTCTTGAATTCAGTGGTTCAGAACACATCAATGTCACTATCATCAAGCATTTTGAAGACCAGGCTCAGATGGAAGTTGAAAATTTGAATGGTAATGTTGTACTATAAGTGGACTAGTCGATCTACAACTTGCTTGTCATATATCTTGTACTCCGTCCATAGTGTTAAAAAGGGTGCCATAGCCCTTCAATCATATATTTTGTTAGAATGATATTTCAATGTTTGACTTGTTGTGATTTTGAGATGGATAAGAACATGAATGCTTAATAGTTCTAGATCAGGTCAAGAGACCTAGACTCTCAATCGCTTTCTAGAACCAATTAAGTGGAGTCTCAACCTAGATCATTATTCTATATCCTGATCATTCTGAGGCAGATCATATCTGTTGTGGTGCGATGAGCAAATCGGTGAGCAAATCGGCAGCCCTCTCCCCCAAACTAAAATGTTTCAACTGTCTGCAGTTGGATGTCAGAGTCTTTCTATTTCTAGAAATCTCCTAATAGCATAGGGTATAAGAGTAAGGTCTTTTTCACTTAGTACCACATCCTCACTCAAACAATCGTTCTCAAATCATATTCATTCAATACCATCCATGGGCAATCAAGACACCAACAGTTCAAATGGTATCAACAAAGCCTTGCTCCCTGCGAATATCATCGCAGTGTCTGAAGTTGCGACCAGTCTCATGAACAAGGAGGTTGGTACTATCCTTGCCGACGAGATCCAGAAGTACCACAAAACTTTGGGAGATCTCATTGTGAGTCTCTTCTAGAGTTACCACTTGAAATGCTGATTTGAGTCTTTCTAGAGTAGCACTCATAATGCAGAACCAGGGGCTTTGTCGTTTTTCACGGCAATGTTCACGACTATGGCTCGAGCATGTGAATTCCTTCACAAGGGTCGTACCGATTATTCGTTTCCTCGCTGCTATACAGTGCTTTATAATGAAATCTTAAAGGAGGACATACCCGAGGATACATCCTGCTCTTCAACTGTTCCTTCAACTACCAAGTCTTCTGTTAATTCTGAACACAAAGATGAATCTGTGAACAAGGAAAACAAGAAGAAGGTTTGTCTACTATCTTATCTTGTTACATTTGAAGCCAACCAATTCTAGAAGAAGAAACATGCTAAACTCAACAGTGACAAATCAAGTTCTAGCAAGGCTATAGTGGATGACTCTGTGAGTATATCATCTTCATTTCTAAAATCCTTGACTCAATTATAATCAGGATGTTGAAATGGTCCCAGATGATACCCCTCCTTCAAAGACATCTAGAAAAGAAAGCAAGTTGGACACCAGTAAGCATCCCGACATGTCCTCTGTCCTCAAGGCTTTACATTTTCATAAAGGTTCATCCAAGTATAATGGCACCAAGGTATGACTTTTGTCTTCGCATACAATGAGCTGGTGTTGACATAACATATTTCTAGGATGCTCCCGATAGGTGCCAGGTAAGGTATCTCCCTTACAAATTTGTCCCCGGCATGCTTATCAAGTCTCGTCCATATGTTCAGACTGTCGAAATCCTTTGCAAAGCCAAGGCGCCTGAAGTCGAACTTGAATCCACACCCCAAGTCAAAGTTAATGGGAAGCGAGACTTCGAATCCACCTTTTCTCAAGGAAAAGAAGAGATATCGGGTAAGCCACTTCACCATCTGTTTCCAGTCAATCCCTTACAGTTCCTACTTTTCTAGAAACGCAAGGACAAGAACACACCATCCGCCATAGACGATTGCTTGACAAGGTGGAACAAATGTTCATTCCCCTCAAAGGCACCGGGTCCGTTGAAGCCATTGAACGACAACTCAATGATTGTCGATCCTTAGTCAAGCAAACTATCAACAGAGTCTACCTTGATTTTCAAAGTTACAATTTCCTCATGCACAAGATTGATACCCTTACTAGCAAGCTCCAGTCTGCTAGTACCGAACCTGCTCCTGAGAAAATCAAGTCTTCCCATACTTCTTCCCTTAATCCTGACTCAGATGCTACTGGCAGCAACCAATCCGATTAAATGACGTTCCATATGGTTTATCTTTCTTTTTGCATCACTTTTACTAGATTTCTAGATTTTCCATCTATTGATCTAGTTCAGTGACCATTTTCTTGATTTCACTCTTTCAATCCTTGACAACTTTTACTCTTTTGAGTTTGCTACTTCGCGTCACTCTTTTAGTACCATTGTCTTCAGTTTCAGAGTTACTTTCATCTTTGTCGCTACTTCCCATTTCATCCAATTCTTCTTCGATAGCGAGATTATCATCATCAAACTAGTGTTCACCATGGGTAACCCGAAGGGTACCAGATAGTGAACCACAACCGTACCCTTAAATACCCTACCCTTGAAGGGTAAACCCGAAGCCTACCCTGCCAACCTGATGGTTTACATTTAAAACCGAGGGTGACGACACCGTGGTTTAACCGACAGATTAGTGGTGAAAATAATGTATTTAACCCAGTAGTACATGAAGGCCTTTAGCCATCAACATCTTCCATTACCTTACATCGCTTCTCTAGGCCTTGTGAAGCTCCCTCCTCCTCCCGAGGACGTTTGTCAACTTTCTTGATTTTTGCCTGGATGACCTGTACAATATCGCCTATTTTGATTAGATCCTTGCAGCTCCAATCACCTAAGCAAAGGAACTTTCAAACAGATTTCCCAGAGAGTCGGTTCCGAGTGAAGGGCAATAAATGATGACCAGCTGAAAAAACACGTTTGACTGCAGTTGAAGTGGCTGTGAACTCATTAGTGGGCTGTGATGAAGGGGAAACACTCAACTTACAAGGTACACTATGATAGTCTAGGGCCACACATGAAAGGATAGGGTAAATGTGCCATTTACCCCACCACCAAGCCAATGGATCAGTGACACTTTCAACAGGAGCATGAAGGTATTCATTAAGTTCATGGCACTGGGACTCTGTTGTAGCAACTGATATGTCCCGAAATTCAGCAAAGATATCTTCCCTTGGTTGCATCGAGTTAGAAAGTGAAATATCAGAAGTCTGGAGAAGCAGTAGGACTCTAAGTCTGAGTCATGGTATTGGCGTGAAATGCCTTACTTTATTTGAGCTTGTAGATGAGATTGGGTTCTCAGAGGCAGATGCAGCATATTTAGAGTAGACCTTTTGAACAATTTCTTTGGTCTCAGAGATCCAATCAGGGTTATAGTCGTTTTCCTTATAAAACTGAAGCTTGAGACCGGGATGCATAACTAGAATCATTCAGATAGCCATCTGCTAGCCACAGATCACTTACCCATGGCAATGCGGTACACTTCAGACATTGTTGCGTGTCCGAAGTAGTGTTCTAGTTTATTTCAAGCAAGTTGCATTGCTGATTTGATGGCCTTGTGAAGTGGACAAGGTGAGGTTGACTTTAGATGAGACGTGATTTTCTCCATTGTGGGAATGACATTTGCAATAGTTGAGGCACCATCCTGAGAAAAGAAGAGAGTAGCATTTTTGTAGATCTCAGAAAGCATAAGAAGCTGTCATAGTATGCTGACTTGAGTACTCACTCGCAAGACATATGCTAAATCATCAAGAACCTGCCACTCTTCATCACAGAGTTCATAACACCGCATCTTGTACTCTTTCTTGGCCGTAATTTCATCAACAACAGGCTTGTATGTCTTTGCAACAACCAGCATGTCATATACTGAGTTCCACTGGGTCGAAACATCTCGAGGAAGGAGGCGTGGTAGAAGCTTCTTCTCAACACAGATCTCACACCATGCAGGTAAGGCAATGGTCATAGACCTGACAACTGCAAAAGACAACCGACGAATCTAAAATTCTTTAATTGTTTGAAGATGTGAAGAGCAGAATCATACTTTTGACAAGGCATGCCGGACTTCTTCAGCAATGTCGAGTGCATTGATGAGGCCAACTCCTCGAGCTCATCAATACCATTGTCTTCCACCTCTTCATCTTCTCCTGGGTCTCCTATGTCCAGTGGGTCCTCATCTTTGTCTCCGTCATTGTCATCTAAGTTGCCATTAAGATCATCTGGGTCTTCAAAATCAGAAAGTTCATCATTGTCTGGTCCATTGTCCTCGTCATTGTCCATTTTAGCACAGAAGGGACGAAGAAGTGCCTTGGCAGAAAGCTGAAGTGTATGATTGAAACAACGATCATGGTTCACTGAACTGAAAGAGTTGGCTTTATTCTTTGAGAGAAACTCTGTCTGCTTGTCATTTGAAGAGGCATTATCCCCAGCAAACGAGAGAATCTAGTATGAATGTTGTCAGTTTGAGTTCGCAGATATTAGTAGCCCCATGCCTTGTCTGCTATCCCATAGCGAATGAGCATATCATTAAACTCTCGTGTGAGTACTCGGCCTGTGTGAGACTGCAGAAACATCAATGCAAGCAATGAAACAAGACATAGACAGCATACCTCTGGCACTTCGATTATATCTATTAAGAATACCAGAGGCTGTCCCTCATGTTGAAGATGGACTGTCCATGCGACGAATGCATGGTGATTGGGTGACATCCATGCATCTGTCGCAAAGCTGAGCTTGCCTGGGTATGCCTTAAAAAAATAAGGTATATACTAACTTCAATGGTCAACGTACCTTTAGCAGTTCCTCAATTTTCTGCTTGCTCATCTTGAAGGCTTCATTGAGGTCTCTTGTGACCGTGCTGGGGCTTGGAACAGTCGCACCTGGATGTCCAGCAAGTAACAGGTCCCTCAGCTGGCGGTCTTTGACAACATTGATTGGACGGAAGTTTTCGGTAATCCAACAAACTATGCCAGCACTGGTTATTGTAAGCAGTGCTTCTTAACTGAAAGAGAAGCTCACTGTCGTTCTGTATTTGTATGTGCGCAATGTGTAACATTGACCGGTTGTTGACCCTGACAGGCAAAGGCAGCGAAGATGGAGCCATCTCTCCCTTCGACCTTGACTCCATTGATTGTGGCATTGATGACATCCTCTCCCCAGCAGCTAATTGCATGCGTTCTCAAATTACCAGTTGCAGAACGGTCTGTTGTGTCCAAGTAACGACGAACACCAGCTATCTTGCCTTTGCAGTAGGGAGCACCACAGTGAAAGAAGTGGTATTTTTGTCCATTTTCATACTTGATGGAAACCTTCTTGAAGAATTGGTATATGGGGGATTTCCAGCCCTTTCGTTTCGGAGTTTTTCTGAGTGGGATGAGGGCCGGGAAGAGCATGAAGCGGTGGATACTTACCCAATTCTTCCTCATCAGTGAGTTCCTTTGGCTTGTCAGAATCTGAGCTGTTGTCTACAGTGATCAGTACTGCTGAGCTTGAAGTATCTTCTTCAACAGAATCTGCATCTTGTAAAAGGAAGTCAGAGTGGCTCCGTGATAGCGAGCTTCATACCATTGTCATTCTCATCAGCATTTGCAGCATCAGAATCTGAATCCACAACCTGTGTCCTTTGCTGCTTTGAGTGGTGTTGATGTTTGTGTAACACCTTCTTTGTCTTGCCAGCAAATTCGGCAACCACTCTCTTGACATTGAGGGAAGCCTTGCATACTTTGCAGCCAGTGGGTCCAACTAATGATTTGAGTGAAGACTCGGAGGTAGCTGAAATCTGGGAGTTAGCATCCGATGCATCAGAACATGGCATTGTTGACTTTAGGGTCAAAGATACCAAGCCATTATATATGCGGATGCCAGGTAAAACAGACCAGTCTCAGAATGTTGGATACAATAGAACGATGCCATGTAGTTTATTATGAGGGTCTAAGAGACAAGATATTGTATGAAACTAAGTCTTGTATTGCCTCAGCACTGGAATTTTGAACAAGAGAGCAGACGTACCCATTACTGCCATTAAACAACAAATACCTTCACAAAATCTGCCTGGGCCGTCTACCTTACGGTTCTAAGATAATGTGCTCTCTGAGACAAAGCTTTCAGTTGGACCATACAATATTGTATTGAAGACATCTTACCTGAACAATGTATGGAACAAGGTGCTCGACAACAAGCTCACATGACACCCACATGACACTGCCACAAACTGCGGTTAAACCGCCGCAGGTGCCAGTATTGTCTCAGGTTGAAAATTGCTGACCCACACCCGAACCCATTCCACCCAATGGTGCAACCCTAAGGTATACCTGCCACCCATGGTGAACACTACATCAAACTGTCTTAGTTTAATTCCATCGAATGTGAAGTCTTTATCCCCTTGTTCAGATTCTTCCATTGGTGGCTCATCTGAGTCTTCAAGTCTTTCTAGACCGCTTGGGGTTAAATCAATCAGATCATGGATATTTCTAGGAAGTTCAATTTTTCGTCTCGCATAGTATGGTATGACATGAAAAGCAGCAACTTTCTTATCAAAAACAGTACCATCCATTTCAGCTAGAACATATGACCCACCCGCTGACCTCTTAATAACTATTAATGGTCCAAGGTATCGATCATACATTTTTCTGTCCAGATGATCCTTAATAGCTGAGTTTTTTATAAGAACTAGTTCTCCAGGTTTAAACTTGTAATCCTTTATACTGTTCTTATATTTCTTAAGATACTTCAAAATTCGAAGCCTCTTAGTCTTAGATACTCGCGTTCGCATTTCTAGAACATGAGTTTGATGCTTAGCCAATGCTTTAGCATGCAAACCAACCAGATCAGCAGTCGACAATGGTCCATCAGGTGGCTCCACAAGCCAACTTGCTTCTAGAAGGTCTAATGGTATTACAGGATGGGCTCTGGTTACCATAAAATATGGTGAACATCCTAGACCTTTTTTAATAGTGATTCTATCTGCCCAAAGAACATGGGGTAAGAACCAATACCATTTGCTTAGATCACCTCCAGTAGCTTTATTTAGCATTTGTCAGATATCCCAATGATATTTTTCCACTTTGCCATTGGCTTGAGAATTGTATGCAGAGATTTTAATCCCCTTGACTCCATACTTTCTCTCTAACCAATCCATTACTGCCGTGTATTGAGGTGCATTGTCCACAATAAATAACCTAACTGACCCCCATCTAGTAATGATTTCTTCAAAGATCCATTTAGCTATGGTCTTGGCTTTATCATTTGGTACTGCTTTAGCTTCAGGCCATGAAGTTAATGCGCATCTAGCATGTAAAATCATCCCGCATTTGTTAGATTTGGGAGTCATCATCATAGTATCTAGATGTACTACTTGGAATATAGATGGAGTATATGTCTCAGTAGGCAGGATCTTAATCATAAGTTTCTGCCTCTTCTGACATGGATCACAGGTTTTTATGAACCAACTAATGTCTTTTTCAAATTCAGGCCACCAAAATCTCTGTTCAACTAGAGCTTTAGTTGCAAAAAATCCTCTATGACCTAGTTTGTCATGTACAGCCCTCAGGATGAACATTCTATTTTTCTTTTCAATCACTAGTTTGTTCATGCATCCAATTCCCCTCCGGAACAATTTACCATCTTTGTCCACAAAGTGGCTTGCAAAGTGAATGAAACTCAAATACTCATACCAATGGGTCTCACAGTACGATCTAGAAGCCATTGCTTCACATAGAGTAATCTTTCATCAGCTCTGATTGCAGCTTCAGTTCTGTGTCCTTCATAGTATTCATCCTCAGCAGGAATCTCATGTTCGTGAATAGGTGGTAAGTCGGGCAGAATAGTCTCACTTAAAAGAATCGCTTCTTTTCTAGAAGACCTGTTCATTCATGCCTTATCCACTACTTGTTTTTTCGCTTTAGCCAACAAAGCAAGTTCTTCTTTCCTGGCTTCTTCACAATCAACTAGAATATCCTTGAAGCTGTTTGCCACTCCTGAGTGATACCCCCTTTTGATTATCAATGAAGTCCTTGAATTGTTCAATATCTAGAAGTTCGCATTTGGTATCCTCATCAGCTTCTAGTTCAGGAGGGCCATACAATTACTGAATCTGATAAACTTGGCCTATCACAGAAAAACCTGTATCTAGGATACATTGGATAGACTTAGCCTGACCAAATACTTGCAGTAATGTAGTGTAGCTAATCCTATTCTATCCAATCTCATGAGTGAGCTTTAATTTTTGAATGCTCACCTACCCCATCCCATCCAGTCTTATCCCATCCTATCCTATTCCTAAGACTTATCACTGACAAATCCTACTGTAATATAGCCTATCCTATCAGGGAAAGAGTTACAGTAGCTAATCCAATTCTATCCTATCTACTTAAGATGAGATCAGTATTAGTGAGCTACATCAGGAACCTTACATGTTGCTTTTTTGACCTTGCACAAGCTTGCACAAGCTTGTGCAAGAGCAAAAAGCCTGAAAGTTGGAAAGCTCAAAAGCTAGGTCCACTTTTCAAAAAAGCAAGTAAAATACTACTATGTAAAAAGTTAAAAAAGTTAAAAAAGCTGCAAACAGTGAAAAAGACATAAAAGTGAAAAACATGAATATTTTGAGACTAGCAAAGTTACATTGCATCATGCTGCTTTTTTGACTTTTTTTGCTTTTTTAAAGCAGTATAACACTTTTTTTGCTGTTTTGCTGTTTCACTTTCTGCAAGCAAAAAAGCTCAAAAAGTGTGCAAGTAAAGTGTTAAAATACTGATGTATCCTATCCCATCCCAGCCTATGCAGATGCTAAGATCAAGTGCACACATTTATTAATCATGCTGTCTTACATAAAATGAAAAGCAGGGGGGCTTGCTCATAGGATGCCAGTGGTAGAACTGGATTTAAATAAGAAATGCTGAACAATATCATGTGACAATAGGATTGACATTGTTCAACTCATTGTTGTTCTATGCTTATCTAATTCAACAACTTTCTTGCTTATAAGGACTCATCTTGCCAGCAATATCCTTCTTCCCTGAGTAAGTTTTCTGCCTTCAATTAATAAGATCTACTATCCTTCAGATAGACTCAAATGGCTATGTAGGATAGACTTAGAGTGGTCTAGACTTCAAGTTCCAACACTGGGATAGTTGGATAGGATAGAATAGACTGGATGCAGCTGTGATTTGGATAGGCTTAAATAGGAGTGGATAGGATTGGCTTGAGTAGAATAGGCTTGATAGACTTGGGGTTGCAATACTGGGAGGTTGGATAGTAGGAGGATAGACTGGGATATAGTTAGAAGTACTATGACTTGGATAAGCTTGAATAGGCTTGGTAGGATAGGCTTGGATAGGCTTGATAGACTTGGAGTTACAACACTAGGACAGTTGGATAGGATAGAACTGACTAGGATAGGATAGGATGAGACTACTAGCTAAAGTCTATCCAAGTGTAGTGGTACTAGTTTTTCAAGATAGGCTAAGTTTTTCATATTTGGTTACTGGGCCATAAGGTTCATCCTCAAATTCTTCCGAACTCTTAAACTGTGGATCACCAGGATATGCATCTCTTCTAGAAAGACCATCAGGTTCAAAAGTCTTGCTGGACTTGTGTCACAAAGTAAAATGAAACATCAATATCTTTTCAATCCACCTATTGATTGTAGCATTAGGTCCAGAATTTGGATTGTTCAACATCCCAAAGATATACTTTGCATCAGTTTCAACAACCAATTTCCGACAACCTATAAGCCAATATCTCATTTCCTCCAATGCTCGAAGCAAGCCATATAATTCCCTTTTTGGTTGAGAGAATCGAGCCTCTCTCTCATTGAGAGTGATAGACTCAAATCTAGCAAAATACTTCTTCTTAGCATTGAGTGGATCTTGTTGATATAGATAAAATCCAATTGCTTTCCAACTAGTGTCAACAGCCAAAACAACAGGTGCATCAGATTCATAGTCAATTCCCCTTAAAGCTGGGCTTTCTGCAATAGCTTTCTTAATGGAGTCTCTAGCCTGTCTCTGTTCTTCACCCCAATCAAATGATATGCCTTTTCTAGTTAATTTGTGGAGTGGCTCTGCCAACTTAGCAAAGTCTTTAACAAAGACTCAACACAATCCACAAGTTCCTAGAAATGCCTTTACCGCAGTGACATCTTTACAATCCCCCCAATCCATGATTGATCTCATTCTGTTTATTTCAGGCCTGTGCCCTTCATAAGTACAGCGATGACCAACTACCACGAATTCTGACATACAGAGCTGGCTTTTCTTACCAGAAAAGGTACCACCTGCATACTTGATGCATTGTAAGACTCTGTTGACATTTTGGAGGTGTTCCCATACGAATTTCCTAATTCTAGAATTTTCATTTATCACTTCATAACCTCCACCAGGCAATTCATATCGCATCTTTGGCCCTTTAATAGGCACATCATCAATATAAGGTCTGGTAACATGAGGAATCTCATCTTGTAAGATGTAAGTGACATCATCATGAAATATTGGCACAGAATTAGTCCATCCCATTGGCAACATTACCAATCGCAAAGCACTATAAGGAGTTTGAAAGGTAGTATAGTCTCTAGAAGTAGGGGATAATGTTCTTTCATTATACCCTACATATAGATCACATATACCTCCACAGGAATATCCAGAAAACTGTTCCACTAGCTCTTCTGTTGCAGGGGGCAATCCAGAATGTGCTATTGTTACTGCATTCAATGGTTCTAGACTATGAACTATCTGCAGACTTTTCTTGTCTTTCTTGATAACACAAAACCATCTAGATCTATAAGAAGAATTCGAAGGTTCATATGTACCAGCATCTAGCTTGGTTTTGATGATCCAACATACTTCTTCATAAAGACCAGGTGGGATAGGTATATTTTTCAAGACCCAAGGAACATGTTCTTTAACAGCCATTTCTACAGGAGGGAAGAATTCTTCCTTGAAGGTACCTTTCTCAGTGTCATCCCAAGCAAAGGCTTCATTCTGTTCAGCAATTAAATTGTGAACCAGATTCTTTTCTTCATCCCATAAGAAGTCAGTTTCAAAGGTTTGTTCCATTTGTTCTTTTCTTGAGTGTATCTTCCCTTTGGTTGAAACTTAGGTGGATTGGGATTTAACACAGGCATATCCTTTAGAGGATCACCCATGATATTTCTTTCAATCCTAAATTTCTCAGGAGAGGTCCTGTAACTTACTCTCGCGTGTCAGAACTTGACCAGACTAGTATTTGGGTATGTAGTTTAGATGAGCGAAAGTAGTTACCCTATGTAACGTACTACGAGTCCTTTTATAGAAGGGAGTGACAAATATACATAAATATACAATGTGAGGCAGGCCGTTACACCCTCCCCCTCTAGAATGAGTACGCGAGATTCTATACAAACCTCCAAGAAAGATGTGGTGGTTATGCTGTATGTGATGAATTTGAACAGTTACCCCTCAGTCCCATTAATCGTTCCTCCCAGTGTATCGTCCTCGGCAAACGGTAAGGTGGCAGTGGACCCTCCCATGTCAGTGTCCTGTGTCAATGAGGTACCCCTGGTCGTTGTAGGTGTGTCTACCTCCATACTAGGAGCATGATCAAGCGCGGAGAGGTCTAAGACCCCTCTAGGTTCACCTTGGGTACATGTGGGTGGAGTACTGGTCGCTGGTACTTCACTTGGGCCCACACTGCCTCCAGGCATGTCACCTTGGTGTTGCGCCGACGGTGATACCCCCCTTGCGGTACTACTCATTTCGACGTCTGTGTCACTGGACGTCATGGGAAGTGGGGGGTATTGTATGCCTACCACTTGAATACCATCAGGTGGTAGATCAAACGGTAGTTCCGTACACGCCTCGACCGACAGGGCCCAATTGTCTTGATCACTAGGATGCGCCGGGTACCACAACTGTGTGGATGGCATTGTGTGTGGGAGTTGACGTGATGGCTGGTACATTCGGGATAGTACCCCTCGGTAGTCTATACTGTTGAGGGGAAATTCCGAGGCCATTTGAACGAGCCAACGACGCCAGAACGACTGGGCATCATCAGTGCGCCTTACCGAGAACCCGACACTCGACAAGAACTGAGCCATTTCCAATGTATCTAGGTTGGGAATTACCCTGTCAAATGGTCGAGGAGACCATGTGGGGGGCCAGTTAGGGAGTATCTTTGACGAAGGAAGGTGTATTCTCCAGGAGATGCGAGTAGTTCGGCCAGTACCACCTGGAAACGGATTTGAGCGAGATGAGTGGTAGAAAGTCCTAACGATACCATAGGATGGAGGTTCAGGTACACTCTGAGGGATCACAAGTCCGTGAGGGATCGCAAGTCCGTGAGGGATACAGAACCATTCACGTATTGAATGTAAGGGTGTTGCTGGTAGAACACATTGAACATATCCTCGTTACAGAGGATGTAGCCAGCCAGGAAGGTGTTCAAATCATCATTTCTCCACATCCGCTCAGCAATAGACTGGTCTTTGGGGACCAGGTGTGTGAAACCAGGGGGGTGAGGTCTTCGTATTCCGCCGAGTCCCAAATGTGGTTGTCCCCGACCTTTCTTCTTCATCCTTGGGTTTTTCCTTTGTCGCTGTTGAGCATCGATTTTTCTCCACGGAGGGGTGGATTCCATTCGATCAAATACACTCACTACGTAGTTGAGGCTATGAGGTACCTCACACCCAGCCCTCCGAAGTCTGTTTACTTCGGCAATAGAATTATTTAGGGCGGCTTGAGCATCCCTATTGCCATCATTAGCCCTAATGAAGAAGAGGTCAGCTTCCTCTTGAGTTTGAGGGAGTGATCTTCTGTGGATCACTGTGTTGATAAAGGTAGGTGGAGGAAGGTGAGGCTCCACAGGGGACGGTTCACTGCTCTCTGTCCTCGACCTCTTTGTTGATCTCTGGTCCTCTTCTGGAGAGGTCCGTTTTTGAGTAATTGGGATAGAGGGCATATCCTCGTCATCCTTGTAGTTGTCGACACCGTTGTCGTCAATTTCGCTTCGCCTATACTCCTCCCAACTGTTGTATTCCAGCTCTTCGCTTGCTCTCCGCTTCCATTCATTTTCGGCGATGAACTGTTGTCTCCTCTGTTTGATTTGTTTGTTTCTTTCGTGCTCCTTACGACGAGCTTGTCTTAACTCATCTTTACTTATGGGAGCACCTAATACTGAAGGGGGGGGTGGCATGAGTCCACTGGACAAGGTGGACGATGCAGGAGCAGATGGAGTTATGGTTCCTTGACGGGTAGAGGTGGGTGCAGCTGGAGTGGAGGGAAGCTGGCGAATTGAGATTTGACGTATGTTGTGTGAGGTCAGTTGACCAATCGATGATGTAGTTGGTAGTCGTATCAGTGGATTAATGACGGAGCTTGTAGAGGAGCTCTGAAGAAATGAAAAGGAAGGGACTGATTGGTTTGGCGGGAATAGGTTGGATGAGGAGCTCGGTGTGGAGCTCAGGGGTGTTGCTTGCCATCATCTTGGCGTTTCTTGGACTGCTGGAGGTCTTCTTTGTTTGTCCTCGAGTTGCTGTCGTAGGTGGCGTATTTCTCGTTCAGCACTCTCTACATTCCTTCAGGCGATATCTCGTTCCTCCCGTAATCGATCACATTCTAGTTGGTACTCCTCGTTTTGGGAGG
The DNA here is from genome assembly GCA_003313965.1 of Megacollybia marginata. Classification (NCBI taxonomy): domain Eukaryota; kingdom Fungi; phylum Basidiomycota; class Agaricomycetes; order Agaricales; family Porotheleaceae; genus Megacollybia; species Megacollybia marginata. The sequence goes on from QLOY01002861.1 coordinate 16,607, forward strand.
AGAGTGCCACTAGTTGGCTGTACAACTCTCCCATCTGTGAGAGTTGTTGTGATGATTGTTGGGGAAGAGTTCGGCCAGTTCCTCACTGTGAGGATTCTTGTTGTGTGGGACGTCCACTTTGGCTGAGTGGATTGACTGTGGGGCCTAGTGGAGGAACTCTAGTTGTGGGGACACTTTCTTGTAACCGTCTTTGGTGCTGAACTTGCTGGTGGAATCCTCCCCCTCTAGATGACGTGGAGGTCGTCTGAGAGAAGTCGGCCATATCGACATCCGTGTTGGTAAGTGGGTGAGGAGGGGGGCGGTGACGGTTGCGGTAATCATGTTGTTGAGACATTAGCATTGGTGGGGGGTAGTTTTACAGGAACAATGGACCACTTAGGTGGTGGTCTAAAATAGCGTTGTTTACTTGTACACACAAACAAGCAAACAAGACCATGTGACCCGACCTAGATTTGACTTTCAAGGTCGTGGTCGGGGAACGTGGACTAGCTAATAACTGGTCCCCCGTTGTCCTCTGTTGGGTAAGTTGGTAGGTTGAGACATGCCATGCAGTGCAAGATAGTCATCCAGCACAGCGCACTCATTCACAGTGTGCAGTGGCTCCCAAGTATCCGTTCTGTCGATCCATTTGACGTGAAAGTTCAACTTCTTCCCCTTCCAACAATGGCCGTCTATTGATTTGACACCCATTTCCTCATCAGGTTCACCAAAATCATACGGGTCTACAGCATCGCACCCAGGGAATAGTGTATCGTCATTAGGATGATGTGGGCGTAGGCAGCTGATGTGGAATACAGGGTGGATTCGACGATGTTGTAAGTCGTCTGGTAGGTCCAATCGATAGTTGGATGAGTCGGGTTTGGCATCAAGGACTAGGTAAGGTCCTATGAACTTTGGCAGGAATTTCCCAGCCCTTCCCTTCGGCAAGGCCAGGTCTTTGGTGGCCAGGTATACCTTTGAACCAGCTTTTACAACTGGTTCCTCCTTCCGGTGTTTGTCGGCTTTTACCTTCTAGAATACGCAAGCGGCGATAATGGCGTCATAGGCATTGTTGAGGTTCTGTTGTGCGGCCTCAATGAATTCCCTTATGCCTTTGTGTACGCTGCCTTCCCAACGTATCCTGGGCATCACAGTGGGGAATACGGTGAGGTTGACTTCAAAAGGGGCGAATCCCGATGTCTCATTGATGCTAGAGTTCACAGCGAACTCGATCATTGGGGTCTTATCGACCCAGTCTCTTTGGTCAGCTGAGATAGCGGACTGGAATATCTGTGATACAGAACGAATCATACGTTCTGTGGCTCCGTCTGTTTGCGGGTGGAATGCAGTGGACATCAATAATTTAGCACCCAATATGCGGTGTACTTCTTCAGGCCATGCCCTAAAAAAAAGGCTTTTCAGCCTGGTTATAACCATGGAGAAAAAAGCCTCACACATGGTTATAACCACTGCCTGCCAACTTGCTTAATCATCAAAAGTAGGCAGGGTGCGGGATGCTCCCAATTAGGTGAATGGGTTGGGTTCACTATTGTTAGCATTGGGTCAGGGTATATGTCATAATACAAATACTGGTAAATAGACCTTGGTCATGCTAGTTTATGCAGCTATTTAGCCATCCATTGATTCCTACTGTGGAAGAATAAATGGCTTGAATATGACCACTTGGTATTCCAAGATTACATTCCAAACAAAAATATAAATAACTGTAGATGGATTCAATTTATGATGCCGGATGTGTTTGCAGATGATAAATAATAGTAAACATTGTCTCAATAAACCATGGGGATCATGTAGCAGGCACTCTTTCAGTGGTCTACTGCCATAGTAATACAAACAGTAGTATAAATGTCCGAAATTGTAAATATTCAAGTTGTATGGGTAGCAGAGCTGGCGCTGAAGGCCCCGAAGAGATTGGTTGATGATAAATACTAGTAAACACATCAACAATGTCAGGTTGCAGTACTATGGCTTGGTCCAGCTCTCTGCTCTCAGCTGCAGCTTATTTATACGAGACTGTAGTCTGTAGTAGTCTATGCATCTCACATGCAAACATTTTACATATCTTAGCACGGAATTGTATGTCAAGCAGTCGGATTGAAATTCACATTGCGGATGCACCAGAATTGAACAAAATTTGCATTGTACCAAATAAGGCCTATCTACATACAACAGATATATAGCTGAAACTACATTTTCCAATGCCAACAAGAAAACTCAGGTGGGCATAAGTATGAGACCGCATTCGGGCAATTGTGGGGAATAGCAGTTGGTTTTGGTGGCAACGAATCAATCAGGGAGCGGACTCGAATGGGCAAGAGACTGGTTGATCCATAGAAAGGGTTCACTTGAATGTAGAAAATAAAGGGGAGCACTTGCAAGGGGAGCACTTGCAAGGAAGCGGTTTGGTTGTAGCACAGCCACTGTGCCTGACCGTTCCGATGTTCCAAATGTCCAAATTGGGACACTAAATCGTTGGATGCTTGTATTCCAGAATCCACGCACCATTGCCTAAAAAACAACTGAGATGGAGGCAGCATTGTTGTTTGTGTTGATTTGAGGCAGTGAGGAAGAATAAGTACTAGTAGAGTTGCCGTTGTAGGTTGCAGCACAGCCACTGTGTCCGCGTCACAAGGTCCGTGCGTTCTCAAACTGTTTCCCTCTCTCCAACTGACTGATGGCTTGGATAGCATGCCTGCTGAGTTCAGATGCACCCAGGCATCAAACCAAGTGTTTCCAGACCATTTCTCAAAAAGCCATACTTTGTCAAGGTAAGTGCCCAAACCATTCGTGTTTACCAGTATGCAGAACAATGTTGGCTTCGCCTACCACACCCTTGGTCACACAGTACTCAGGTGCCTATCTCAATATTGAGTAGGGTATGTATTTAATTATTCATACTCATCCATTCTGTCTGGAAGCCTGTTTATAGCTCGCTAACGAGTTTTTTTCTAGTGAAAACATGGGCGTCTATTTGGTTTAATTTTTCGTCTGTCCATATCACACCAGAGAGTGGTCTGAGCCACATAGAATTTGGTAAGCACATCCCTATATATGTTAGTTCTTCATTCCAAGCATTCTTTCAGCTCAAGAAATTCATTCTTGTTTGCTGTTGAGAAACCGGTACCATGTGGAAGTCTGGCTATGCTTAGTAGCTGAGTTTCATCAAAAGGGCTCGAAAACTGCTCATATTTCGCCACACTACTCTCACAACTCTCACAAAGGTAATCCGAACCTCTGCGCTCCTCTGAAGCTGCCAACAATCGATCTAAATCCCGACTTGCAGGTGACCCGATGAAACTCTGAAGCATCGGAACCCCAGTTCCGATGCCACATCAACGCAAACTCTCACCCCGATATTGTTCAAACATTCAGATAGAATCATTCCAAGGTCAGTGTTTCTACTTGAGGACTAACAGCATTCAGGTGCATGCTTCATCTACCCAAACCACCCACATTCACTCCATTTGAACCATATGCCAGCCACTGACAAACTCGAATTCCATTCCTTGTTGCCCAATTCACTCCTTCACGAACATTTTTAAGCAAGGCGAGTACCAGCACTGCATCTCCTTACCAACTGACATACGACGTCAGCCACTGCCACGTCACATCGTCACCAATCCCCGTCATTGTCGCCTCAAGCGATGGCGTCTCTGTCAAACTAACAACCAATTTTTATTTATTGAATCAATATTGACAAATCAACGAACCCGTCCTCAAGAAACATCCCTGACCATAACAGCTGTCTACTGCCTTCGCCCCAGTATGTCCACATTTTAATGCCAGCCCCATCTTCACTCACCTACTATGTTTCATTTGGTATTGTTTACTCCCTGCTCACCCGGTCCACCCTGCTCCATCAGGAAAAACCCTTTTTAACCTGGATGCCTCAAGGTTGACCTGGATCAACCTATGTCAACCTTGGTCAGTCCCAGGTTTAAGTCTCAATTTTCAGGTCAGCCAGGTCAACCTAAGTCATGTCTAGGTTAGCCCAAGTCAACCCAGGTCAGCCCAGGTTATGTCTAGGTTAGTCCCAGATCAGCTCAGGTTGACTTAGGTTGACTCAGGTTTACTCAAGTTTGCCAGGTTTGCCAGGTCAAAAAGGGTTTTTCCTGATGTCTACACCGACTTTATCCAACCCGAATCGCCACGTCGCAACCCAACACAACCACTGCATCCCTCCCCAAGCTGCTGCTGAACCCCCATCAAACCGATGCTGCTGCACCACTGAATCCACCATGAAACCACTGCTGAATTCACCACGAAACCTCCGCCAAATCTCTTACCAAATCTCTTACCAAATCACCGCCGAGCCCCCACCAAACCAACAATATGAATCCCTCACCAAACCAACGATTCATTTCAACCCCCCTCAAAAGCAATAAAACCGAACACCCACCAACGCCCACCAATGTGACATCGGCCACTGCCACGTCACCAATCCCTCTCATTTCCACCTCAACCAACCGCATCTCTTCAACAACTCCTCCATTGCCCAACCAGGATCTCAATGACGAATCTCTACCTGCTGCTGCTAACAAATTCAATTTTTTTTTGTATCTTTCCGTATTTATCTGGCCTACTAGTATTAATCCAGCCATTTATGTATCAAATGTCTGTATTGTATGTACTAATGATTAACAACTTTCGGCACTAAAAGTAGTGAACAAGGGCTGTATTTGAGCTGCGGTGGGCAGCGACACTTTTTTGTGTAGTAGTAAACAGTTGCAAATAAAGGCGGCGTGGCCATTATGGATTGAGCCCGCCATTGTCCCGCCACAGTGTGTGCTATAGGAAACCCTTTCCTTGGGGGGCATGGATATAACCATGTTCTGAGGCTTTCTTAAAAATGGATATAACCATAGCAAAAGGCTTTTTAGTGGTGCAAAGGGTGACTTCTTGCCACCATTTCGAGGTGAATTTCGAATCCCTATCCGATACTAAGGACTCAGGTAGTCCATGGAGACATACTACCTCTCGTATGTAGAGCTGCGACAATTCGGTCGCCATAGTGGTCGTGCGGATTGGTATCAGGTGTACCATACTCGATAAGCGACAGATGACGACCCAGAGGTAGTTGTAACCTCGGGATTCCGGGAATGGACCTACAAAGTCCATCCCTATTGATTCCCATGGTCTGGTGGGGACCGGGAGTGAGTGTAGTAATCCATACAGTTTATGATACGGGGCCTTGGATCTCTGGCAATTCTCACAGGTGTCACAAAACTTGTGGGCATCAAAAGACATGCGGGGCCACCAGAACCATCGACGAACATAGTCAACAGTTCTCTGGGACCCAAAGTGGCCTACCTACCACTTCGTGAGCTTTCTCGAGGATAGCTCCTTGGATTGTTTTGTCTCCCAAGTTCCCTCGAGGGACACATAATACGTGCTCGCCTATGCGGTTGCGCACCCATAGAAGCTTGTCCTTTACCTTGAAGGCCTTGTAGGACTCGGGGTCATCTAAGATCTTCGAGTACAGAGGATCTTGTTGATACCCTTCACGCGCAGCACTTAGAAGATCAGGTTGATCATTGAAGACCAGTTTCCTGAGGTCTTGGTTCCTTGCACGAGACTCCATTACTGTGGGGTCGTTGATTGGATCGTCTACCACGACAGGTGGTGGTGATGTAGATGTATGCATTCCAGCGGCAATGCAGGCTGCCTCCAGATCTCGGGCTTCACATTTGTCAAGGCACCCCATGCTGTAGACCCTTTGCAAATGCTACAGCCCAAGCCAGGGAACCAATTGCAAATACT